>JAHBCN010002925.1:0-83161 GCA_019359885.1 Listronotus oregonensis
TTTAATTTGATTTTAATATAATCAAGTTACATTCCCTTATCTCTTTTGTTGACTTTTGTGAAAATTTAATTGAACTTCCCAGTAAGTACAATACGACTAGGTTTTCGCTGATTTAAATGCTCCATTTTGAAAAGATTTTCGACAACAAATCTGGATTTTAAAATTTTAAATTCGTGATCATGGCATTTTGCTAAATGAATTTACCTCCACATGTATATTTTGATATTGACGAAGATTCGTCTAAAGTGTGGTTTGCGAAAACTTGAATATTTTCGGTAAATTGATTTAGGTTTTTTCTTAATTACTAGATATTACGAAACGTTTACCTATGTCTTTTTTGTGTCCGGTATTTTAAAAGCAAAGAGTACCTGTGGCATCATTTATGGTCGATTTGGCCAACAACTCTCGATGGCGACCGGGTTTCTTAAATGGCGCCCCAAAAATAGGGGTTAGCCTGAATAAAATTTCTAGTTATTGCGGCCCGTAATAAATACCATATTGAAAACTGTTTAAATTTTGTTAATAACTTCTACGTAGAAATGATTTAGACGAATTCAAAAGCCCTTAGTTCTGGTCGGTCATGGTTAGTTCTTGTTAGTTACTTTTTATTTTTCCCAATTATGTTTCAGATGTGATCTAAAAGTAGGAACAGTAAACTTTTTCTTTTAGGCCGCAATTCTGCCATGACTTAATCAAACAACGGAATAATTTAGACAAATTTAAAAGCGCTTAGTTCTGGTCGGTCATGGTAAGTTCTGGTTAGTTAATGCGGCTTTTTATTTTCCCCAATTATATTTTAGACGTGATAAATCACTAAAAGTAGAAACAGTAAAATTTTTGAGGCCGCAATTCTGTCATGGTTTAATTAGATTAAATTTATTCCAAGAATTTTTGAGTCGCAATTTTGCCATACATAAACTGGAAAAAAGTTTATACCTGCCTATTTGGGCTATAATCTGGATATGCCCATGGTGACATATGCTAGAAAAACATTGACAATTTTATACTCGGGTGCTTCAGATATGAATTTTGATGTATGATATTTTTGCTTTCTTAAATTCATATCTATTTTTTATCGTTTTTTTTTATATTATTTTAAAAAACATGTGTATATCTACATTTTATGAGCTTAGATACATTATTAAGCACTGAATATTTAGTCCACAACAACGGATTTTGCCTGTAGTGCTTGGAAAGGCTTATAAAATAAGCAAGTAACACTTTCTTTTTAATAGTCTTAGTCCTCTTTTATTGCACAACTTGAAAATATATTTTATGTGCTTGCTTCCAACTGCCTTTAGATTTTAAGTTTTAAATAGTGGTTATGCTTTTTTAAAAATATGTAAAGGTTGGTAGCTTAAAAACTCATTAAAATATTCATTAAAACAGCTGGGCAGCTCTAAGAAAAATAGCGCCCTCCGTATTCTTCTTGCATAAAAAAAATGGCAATTTTTAAAACCCAAAAGTAATTTACTACTATAACTTTGTGTCCTCTAATACTGTCGTTTAAAAAGGTTTTTTTTTTTTTCACGAAGCCCCATTTTCACATTTTTTGAACATCCTGTATATTTTTTTTAGATTGGACGCTTTTGTTATTATTCTTTTTTTATGCTCCAACTTTTAATGGGAAATTCATTTTTTAAGAATTTTAAATTAGAAAAGTTTTTCTCCTAAAACAAACAATAGCCTAGTTTACACCGCGAGGATCAATTAGGTCCGTGGACCAGGGTCGTCATTAGGCGATGGCGCAGCTACCTTAGGGGGCGCAAAATCGGCTATGATTTTTTTTTCACCATTTGTCAGTACCGTAGTCATATTATTATTATTATTATTTTTGACAAAATAAATCAAATAAATTAATTACAACAGAACAATTTTATAACAAATTCTCAACTTAAATACTTAATTTAATTATTTTTAATATATAAACACTAAAAAACTGTATGAATTATTAATAAAATATTAATTTATCCTGATACCTGTAGTAAAAATATACCTCTTTGCATTTATTTAATATTTAAGCTGCGTATAAATTAAAATTTTATAAATTGGGTTAACTAGTTGTTTTTTTTTGTTTTATATTATTAAATATATTTAAGTATAAATGTTACGTTTTAGTAGGCCTGCTATGCACAGTATTTTTGTAACTACGATTTAATTGTTGAGAAAATTTACTCTAAGATTATTAATCCGCAAATGTAAAGTTAATTTACATTCCATTTTTAAATTTAAAAACATTGTTTTTTTTGTAAATCATGTTTTTTTAAATCGCTAATTTTTCATATAAAGAAAATATGGGAAACGATAAATTTCACCATAAAATTGGTATTTTAAAGAAACGAAATTTTGGTTTAAAAAAACCTACAACTTTACACTTGATTTTGTAAAATTTCCGGAGAAAAACCCCCGGAATCCCCGTTTTCGTCGAAGGGTTTTCCATACTCCAAATCCCTTGATGTTTGGGGGGGAAGCGCAAATGTTAAGCCCCGCCAAAGGGTAAACCTTCAGGGAAAAACCTGTACACCAACTTTATTTGTGGATCGTTTTTCAGGTTTAACTCTGTACCAAAATAAGAGATAACCATATGATCAGAACCTAACCCTGTTTTTTCCTAAATATTATTGTTGTAAAAAAGTTGCAGGAAAATACCTACCGAAGATTAAAACATGGTCAAACCAACAAAAATATTTTGTAGGTTGACTGGAATTTGCCGTTTTCCTTGCAAAACGCAAACTGTCTAAAATCAAAGCTGACACATTGATCCATCAAAAAGACCGACGTTTTTACACCGAAGAAAATCATATTTGATCTACCCTAAATGAGACTGTTCAAATTTGAGTGACAAATTTTAATACCCATGTGTTTATACCAAAAAAAGTACGCGTGAGATCATTTAGACCTTAAACTAAAAATTTAGTCCGCCCCGTGTAAACAAGGCTAATGTGGCTCATTTCACTTTCGAAACTAGGGGGGAAAAAATCTTTTCGCATGACTGTGTAGAAATTTAGAATTTATTTTTAAGGGTCGAGTGTTCTATGGCCGAGGCAGGGCTAACGGAGCCAATAAAAGCAAATTTATATCATATACAGAAAATTGAAGTTCTATTCTGTTACATTCCAAAACCCTTGATACAGACCTTGTTGACATTAGTAATGCTGAAAAAAATTACAATCTGGAATAAAAAAAAACCTAATTGCGTTTTAAATTTTTTTATATTAAAAAATCATTAGGTAGGGTTATTCATTTAAAGTTAACGGGCTTTATTTTTGAACTTCTTAGTTTTTAAAAAACGAATATAGCCATTTCGTGTTTTTTCCGTAAATTCAATAATTTAATTAGAAAAACATTTGAAACAAAAAAAGAGTTACAACACAAGTGAGTATTTTTTTGGAACAGCCCATATATTTTAATATTAATAGATAAATTTTCAGAGGAATTCGGTGATATAGGGGTTCGGGGTTTTTATTTCCTGGGTTCTGCTGCAATTTCTTAAAACTGCATGATACTAGGAAGTTTCAGAAAAAACCGGTCCAACATTATATGCCAAAATGATATGATATATCTATTTCTTTGCAATTAAAAGGAAAAAATTAAAATACAATACGGGTAAAATATGGTGGAATAAGAACACTATAACAAAAAATTATAATATTACAAATAATTTAAAAGTTCTATTTTTGATCCCCGTTATTTGAAACATGATCTAAAACCCCCTTCTTAGTCTTTCTAAGCTCGCCGATATTATTTGGGTTCTTGGTTAAGATGATTAATTTCATTTACAATTTTTCTCCTTTCTCCGTGCTTGTGTTTCCTTTTTTAACAATTTTCAAGTGACCCCATAGAAAAGTGCCCAAAACTACTAACTATTAGGTGGATCTAATAGTGCCATAACGCCCAATCCACTATTGTATCGGCGATTGAGATACTCACAATTAAACAGCATGGGGCGGCGGGCCTTCTTGTTGCCAAATTATCTTGCGATACGTTTGAGTGGAATTTTCTTGTCCAAATATCGTTTTTAAGAAAGATTGGATATCTTTCTCAGTTAAGGTCCCTCATAGAATATCCCGAAAATTCTTTGTTAAGGACACCACCCCCAGACTGAAGAAAGACCTCCCTTGGTATTTAATTTCTTAAAATTTCCTGGGTTTGTCTTGCCCAGCTGTGAGGAGTGCGTCGGTTAAACATTCCCGATGTAGTGAACGTTGCTTCATCCGTCTAAAGAATCGTTTGAAACAGGGTTTGATCGTTATCTTGTTCATGGATTAACATTTGGGAAACAAATTAAAGCAAAGTTCCTTTTGTTTACGTGTTAAATGCTGCACTGGAAGAACGTGATATGGAAGATACTTAAAATATAGGTTACTCTTCTTCTTGCAGGGCCATACCTCAAGTCTCCAACTGCGTCAGTAATTGACTTCATGGGATACAAAGTAAAATAATTTAGAAAAGCTCGATCCCGGTTTCTTTTTCACATTGTAGTCCTTTTTCTAATATGTAACGATTTTGTTTCTTCGAATAAGACCTTCAGTTTTAAAATCGTTTTTACTGATATATTTCGGTGGAAATTTGCAACATATATTCGTTAAGTTTTCCTGGCGTTTTCTCCACATTAATAATAGAGAGTTATAATTTGAAGCCGTTCTTCTGATGAAAACCTTATTATAAAACTACTCCAAAAAAGTAATAAACGTATTTATAAAATTCTTGACTTTGACAAATAAGCAGTTGTGACCTGTGGCAGCCAGGTTTTTTCAGGTGAAACTATCCTTATAGTATCATCCAGTTTTTAGACAATTCCATCAGAACCGCAGGAAATAAACCCAGCAACCCCTATATTACCAAATTCCTCTAGAAAATATCTATCTATTGATATAAAAAAATACGTCACTCGTGCTGTAACTCTTTTGTTTTTGTTTCAAATGTTTTTCTGATTAGATTATTGAATTCTACTGAAAAAAATACACAAAATGGCTATATTCGTTTTTAAAAAAGTACAGGGAAGTTCAAAAATAAGGCCCTGTTTACTTTAAAATAAATAACCCTGTACAATATTTTAGTGTAGGTATGTAAATATTAAAGTAAAAAAATATTCCCAACCTAGTTTTGTCAAAGAATTTTTTTTTACTAACATGAGCCACTCTTTTTTAACTATTAATTTTATCTTAAATTTTATGATCGGCAATTTACTAAAAATCTATAAAAAATGGCTAATTAAGCAGAGGCGTTTATGAATTTAAATAGGATATTTAACAATTTTACAGTTAAAATAAATTAAATGACTAAATTGCCAATAAAAAATATTATTATAGTTGATTGTTCAAAAAACTTGGAGGAAAATTTTAGCGACAATTCCTGTTGTTGTTGCGATGTTTTATTGGTATGTATAAAAAGACAATTGTAATTGAAAGTACCTATTATTACCAAACGCATCTGTTGTCAAGGTCGAGAAAAAGAAAAAACCCGTGTATTATAATAATCCATGGAATATATGTAAAACGTGTATAAGTTGACCTGTACAGGGTAAATAAAATTAAGTGTTCTGCATTGGATTTTTTTATTGATAAAATATAGAAAACTGAGAAACTATTGTGTCCTAGTAAAAAAAATAACAGGTGATGCAATATTTTTATATTGGCTAAACCTTAGTAGGTTGCCTACTTAAAGGTGGTAAAAAAATAGATTAAAAACATATATTTCTTAATTTTTTTAAAGCTACTACGGATAAGGCACCAAAAGTTGTTACAAGATATCGCCACCTCGTAGAACAGTAAAATAAGTCTAAAGGCGCGTTTACACCAAAGCTGACAACTAAAAGTTGTCAACAAAAAGTTGCTCTTCTTAAATTAGAGCAACAAGTGGAAGATTTTTTTATAAGTAAAAGTTGCTTTTCTCAAATTTAGAGAAACAAGTGGAAAACTTGTTGCCAAAGAATTGACGCGAAAGGTTTAGGCAGTAGTACTTCAGTTCTCCACTAGTTTTCCACAAGTTGCTTGCGCAAAGCGCGCAGCAACAAATCTTCCACTTTTAGTTGTCAACTTTCTTTGTGCTTTAAGCCACGTCTAAGTCTTTAAGCCACGTCTTAGTCTTCCACTACGTTTTTCACAAGTTGCGGCGATTTGTTGCTTTTTTTACAAAATTCAGCAACTCTTTCTGTCTTCCACTTGTGGAGAGACAAATCTTCCACTAAATTTTGGTTTATCGCGGAGTGTAGGTAAAGATCAAAGAAAGTTGACAACTAAAAGTGGAAGACGTGTTGCCGCTCGCTTTACGCAAGCAAATTGTAGAAAACTGGTAGAGAACTACTGCCTAAACCTTTTGCGCCAATTCTTTGCCAATAAGTTTTCCACTTGTTGCTCTAAATTTGAGAAGAGCAACTTTTAGTTTTCTACAAAAAATCTTCCACTTGTTGCCCCAATTTAAGAAGAGCAACTTTTAGTTGACAACTTTAAGTTTTCTACGCACAATCTTTTATTAACTTTTAGTTGTCAACTTTGGTGTAAACACGCAAAAAAACAAAATTTAGTGAAATATTTGTCTCTTAACAAGTGGAAGACAAAATAGTTGCTGTTTTTGTAGTATCAGCAACAAATTACCGCAACTTGTGGAAAACTTAGTGAAAAACTTTGGTGTAAACACGACTTAAAATGAAATTTTTGTATTATATGCAAAAAATTAGTTTAAATAAGACCGAGAATACCCCGAAAAAGTTTCATAACCTAAATGCCTCAAATCTACCATTAATGAGTTTATATGGTTTTTCATCCCCATTGTAATAGTTCTATTGCATTTTATTGTCGCCGCCACATGAAACGTATCACATAAGTACTTACTTAAGACAAAATTTGATAGTATTATTATAGGTATTCTTATAAGGACGTTTATCAAAAAAGTTCTTAATGTACTGATTAACATAAATATAAGAACAAAGCGACATAACTCTAAAAGTGACACTATCGCTGTAAATTTATTTTTGGAAAAAGTGACATTTTCTAAAAAAACATTTTTGTTTTAAAAGAAAATAATTTAAAAATCGTAATATGCTATCAATATAATTAAGCATTCCTTATTTGGTCTAAAAAATATTTGATGAATATTTAATTACTACTTACGTATAACACCTTCCAAATATCAGACATTTTTGTCGGACATTTTCTTAAAACTAAGTTTTTTTTGAGATATGTAATTTTTTTCAAAGTAACGATATGGCTTTATATTATTACAAAGTTTTTCTCATCGTTTTTTCTCCGTATAATTTTAAGTATTTTTTTTTCAGGTTGTTGTACAACATCTTCGAAAAAACAATCTGATTTCAATAAAAAATTCTTTATTTTTTCAATATTCAAAATTAACTCTCTTTTTCCTTTTTATTGCCGATTACGTTGTTCAAAGAGAGCTACAGTTAAGTAAACCTATCTGAATCCAAAAGTTCCATTTAAAACCATTTCCGAAGAAAAAAAATTCAAAATATCAAACAGAATTTTCTAATATTAAGATTATGAAATAAATATTTGTTAGCTCTTAAATACTCCATCTATGGTGTTAATATTTCTTAACACACTGCGTTAACTATTTCCTTTTACTGCTCATTACTTTTTATTAAGCCTCCAAGATTCCGACCCACTGTCGCCCGATGCATCTCCCCGTCCAAAGCTGTAACATTTCCGAAGACGCTTGGCCGAGGAGCACTATGTGCGATCCCCAAGCTTTCCTCCAACTTACCCCAATTACGACGACTATCTTAATGATATCTTATACAAAATACAAGCAGAACACCCAGGAGAACAGTTCTCTGCGACTGGGTGTCCATATATTCTTTGTTCCAAACTTCCTGATCATTGGAGGTCGAATAAAACATTGCCCATGGGGTTTCGAGTGATTGCTGCAACAGAGGTGCATGACGGGACTAAGGTGGTGGTGCAGGCAGGTAATGATGAAAACTGTTGCGCGGAGTTGAGAAATTATAGCGCAATAATGAAGAATGGTGAGGCAAAGTTCAACGATTTAAGATTTGTTGGAAGAAGTGGCAGAGGTGAGTAATTATTTTTTTGTTTAAAAATAAATTTAGCTAGTGATCTTTGCTTTCTTAATATACAGGTTGTCCGGAAACGATGAAAAATAATAAGGTACGATTCTACATAAAAAGATATGAAAAAAAGTTTATATTAATACTAGGCCAGGAAAGTGCTTCAAAGGAGCTAGGGCCCCGAAAAATGGGGTCATAAAGTGGTTTTTATTTAATTTATTAGGATCTACCTACAATACAGAATACAATTTTACATATAGTTAAATTTTTGAAGGTCATTTTTTAAAATATCAGGGGACCCATATTGCAACCCAGTGGAACAAAGGGGTGGTTAGTTATTTAGGGTCATATTTTTTCGCCTAGTGTATTTTCGCTATCTTTTTAAAAAAATTATGTTTCTTTAAACATTTTGTAAAAAGCTTTCCTTGGTATAAAGTCGTATATTTTTCGGTTTCGAAATAAACGGACTTTAATGCTCCCGATTAATTTTTTCAATAATATTTTTTATAAAATACCAGCAAATCTATAACAAAATAATATACAACGCTGTCCCTAAATTTTTAAATCCTTTAAATGGGGTGAAAGGGAAAAATACATTTTAAAATGTATTCAAGCATCTTCTTAGTTTATTACAATTAGCCTGTTTTTCTGTATTTACGCACTGCAGTCGTCCTTTAAGACCAGTTTATCTGCAAACAATCGACTTTCGACTTTATACCAAGGAACCTTTTTACGTAAAAATATTTGAAGAAACATAATTTATTTAAAGATAGCGAAAATACACTCGGAGAAAAAAAAATAACCCTAAATAACTAACACCCCTTTTGTTCCCGCCACTGGTTGCAATATGGGTCACCTGATATTTTCAAAAAGTGATCTCAATCACTTCAAATTTTAAAAGTAAGTTAATTCCTGTATTGTAAGTAAATCCTAATAAATTAAATAAAACCACTTTAATGACCCATCTTCAAAGGGCCTTAGTCTCTCTGGAAGCATTTCCAGTTAATATGAATTTTTTTTCATATCTTTTTTCAGAATCGTTCCTTAAAATTTTCATCGTCTTCGGACACCCTGTATTATTCTTTAATATAGATTTACTACAGCGTAACGCAAAACATTTTTTAAAATAGGTAAAATACTTGTGCAATATGCTGTAGATAGCCATTAACTACATTTAGCACGGTTTTCAGAGTAAAATACAAACTTTTCTGGTTCCTCAAATTTAACAGCAAACCTCCATTTCAAAAGTTAGCTCTTTCTGTTTCATTAAAAATTCTAAAAAAGATAATTTTTCCTTAAGTAAAAAATTTGTAAAATTGAATGAGAATACCACCAAAAGGATTTTTGTAAAGATTAAAAAGAAACAAAAAAAAAAAAACGTTTTTTAAAATATTATGGGTTTGCTTTAAACCCTTTAAAGTTTGGAAAACAAATTTTCCCAGAATGTTTTGCAGGTAAAGATAAACCCTATCCATAATGTTTTTCAAAATCTAGTTTAAATTTTTAGGTTATTTTTTAAATTTTAGCAAGCTGTAATTAATATTTAAATTTAGAAATAGTTTTTAAAAGTTGAAAAGTTTTTTTGCAATTCTAACCGAGGTAGCAGAGTCTGAAGGGGAGTTACAAAATAATTTTTCCCAATTAGTCCCCTCTAAGTTTTTTCTTGTTTTAAATAAAACTTTTTTCAAGAAAATCGTAAATAGTTTTTGACCTTTTTAATTCGGTTGTAAGCGTTGTTTTATAGCGGCGTCTTTATTGACATAGCTATAGCGTTTTTACTTCTAACCCCAAAAAGTCGAATCTGTTTGGATGTCCTAGATGTAGGAAGCTTAAATTGCAATGTCGGGGGTTGATCCGTGAAAATCAAATCAAAACTTTTTGGGCATTAAAACTTTAATAATTGGCTTGAAGAAATATATAGTTCTTTATATTTTCTTTGTGCAACTGGTAATGGAATATACTTTTTCTACAAACGTGTTAAAAAATCAATTTTTCCTATCTAGATTTAAAAATGTTACTTTAAAGCACTAGTGTCTTAAAGTAACATTTAAACCCACTAGTGTTAAAATGAAATGTCAAATTTTGAAAAGTAATTCCCAAAGTTTATTTTTTCACTAACGTTTTTATTAATTTCCAGGTGTCCATAAGAAAGGACGGCTATCTCAGAAAATGTTTATCCCAGCACTGGGAAAAAAAAATTTTTAGTAAAAATGGTCAAGGAAATAGCTGGAAATTTTTTCAAATTTCGAAATTTATTTTTGGGGGTAACAATCTTGAAAAAAAAATGATGTTTTTGTGAATTTTTCATTTAACCTAACAAAAATACCTGATTTTGAGTCAGGTAAAATTAACCTTTTTTTTGAAATTGTTTTCTGTATCTCTAAAAAAAAAGTGGTGGGGGTATTTGGTTTGTAAAAAAACAAACTTGGGCATGTTAAAAGCTATTCTTGGGCTATAAAAGTTATATTTTTGAATTTTGTTGTTTACATGTCTAACTGAGGGGGTTTTTTTAAAAATTTCCCACAGAAATGGGTTAATTTTTTAAAAAAAATTTAAAAGCATTGATATAATTTTTTTCATAAAAATATAGCTAAATGATGTAAACAAGCTCATGAAAACCATATTCATTTTCTTATTCCTTACCTAAAATTTTGAAAAAAAATTTTATATCAAATTTTCCAAAAAATATAAAAACTACAAGAAAACTAAAAATAAAATATGTATTTTTACAAAATTTAATTTAGGTTATAAAATCTTTTATCTAAATAATGCTTTTTCAAAATTTTCAAAAAACGAAATTTTTAGGATTTTTAAGGTATTAAAACTAAAGGCTTTTGGTTAATATAAATAAAATGCTTAGATGAAAAATTTTTTTACCCATAGGGTTTTTAATAATATGATAAAATTTCTTTTAAAAACTATAAAATTTTTTTCTAAATATTAGGTAAGGAAAAGATATCGAGATACCCAAAATTAAACTTCAATATTGCTTACCCTCATAAAAAAAAATTTTGTGATTTTTTTTTGAGAAAATTAACCCTTCCCGTCGAAAATTTAAAAAGCCTCATCTTTAAACTAACAAAAATTAAATTTTGGTATAGCCCCGATATGCTGGGCCCGTTAATCCTCAGCCGTTTCAAATCAGGGTGTTTGACGGAAAACTTTTAACCCCACCCTTTTTTTAAAAATCAAAATTATCAAACAAAGGGTTTAGTTTTTTTTTGACTTTTAAAAATCAATTTTTTTTTGGATGATATAAGGGCTAATATCACTTTGGTTCGATTGCTGCACCCTTCAGAAAAAGAAAATAATTTCAGCCCCCTTTTATCATTTTACCCAAAAAATTTTTTTTCGGACTTCAATTTTCTGGTAACCGCGTTTTGCCATTTTAACCCCAAATTACAACTCGAAAAACAAATTCTTTTCACAGTTCTGCATTCTCCGTAGATGAGGTGGATTAAACAGAAAAAAAAAGCTTCTCAGTCGACGTTGAGGCACGATCTGCTGTCTTTTTTTCACTGTAATGGTTTTCCAAGGTTCGATGATCCTTCAGCAACTATAGATTTCACCCCATGCCTTTTAAATTGTCATCAAATTTGCCAACATGGGCAGTAAACTTAAAACGGCGAGAACAATGCTCCGAAAGAAGCGGATTTGAAAGCTGAAATCTTACTATAGCAAAGGGATTTTTCCAAAAAGTTAATTCCGGATTTCTGTACATTGTTTTTTAGGAAAAAGTCTCGATGTCCTCCATTTGCTGGACAAAAGGCCATATACTTTCGATAATATTTCCCAAAAAAAATTTTTAACGATAGGGGAAATTTCGTGGTACCTTTTTTTGGTTCTCGTATGTGAATTATTAATGGTAAATTTGGGTTTTGTGGCTGTTTTGCCGTAAGAATTTAGGGAATGAAGTACTTTGTATTTCATGCAAATTTATTTAAAATCTGTAATCTGGATTTTACCATTCCTATTAATGAAGTGCCCATATCGTCAGAGTCAATGACAAAGCTCCTCTCTACGACAGGCACCAAAAATTCCAAAATGGTAACTACTTTCATAAGAAGGTATTCATCATCAGTTGCACAGTTGGGTTAAATTTGCGTTTTTAACAGAATCTTTGATTTTTTGGGATGGTATCCCTCTTCTTGACGCTTTAAATAAGGGATAAGCTTAAAAAAATTACTGATATTCACGTCATTGTTTATGCGTAGAATTGAATTGAATTTGAATTGAATAAGTCGTCCATAACGATGATGCTTTTCAAATCTTTGCTTTTTTCTTAAAATAAGCAAGGAATACATTTTTATATTTTCCAGCAACATCTTTCTCCTTACACCAATTTATAAACTAATTGTAGGCAATTTTATATTGTATACGAGATTTCCTGAGCAGTAAATCCAGCGATGTTCTACTGGCCGCTTAATCTATCTCTTTAAATGGATCGATGCAACCAATACTTTCTTCTGATCCCTCCATTTTAAGTTGGTTTTAGTAAAAACTAAAACGAGCTAAAACTAACTGATAAAATTTGCGTAATATGACATCAAAAAGGTTTTTAAATTTTAATAAATGCCAACTTCTAGAATTTTTATTTACGATGCTATGTAAAACTATATTTTCCAATTTTTGAATAATTTAATTTTTAACTGTATTATTGCGTTTGTAGAAAAAATGTTGTATGATTTTTGTGTTAAAAGTACGTTTTGGGACTCAAGTGAGTTGCAAAACGTTCTGCAAACTTTCACATTCGTGCCTTAAAATTGTAATTTTAACACTTAAAATAACTATTTCGCAACTGGTTTTCAAATTTTTGATGTCCGACTGGTATATTATTTGACAAATAATAATATTATGTCAAAGTCAGTTAAATACGAAATATTACCCTAGGGCGTTATTTAAAAAATAACGCTTACAAATATACCAATAAATAAACAATAAATTATCTTTATTTAAGCATTTATTACGAAAATACAAATATACTTACACAATATACTTATCATAATAAAAATTATTTTTTAAAGTAAAACGTACAATTTTCAAACTGACCGGAAAA
Organism: Listronotus oregonensis; assembly: GCA_019359885.1. NCBI lineage: Eukaryota > Metazoa > Arthropoda > Insecta > Coleoptera > Curculionidae > Listronotus > Listronotus oregonensis. The sequence continues at coordinate 13,083 of JAHBCN010002925.1, forward strand.
TTCCACATTTCCATACCCCACCGCAGTTGCTGTGTTACTTGAAGTAATACTTTTCCCACACAAGATAAGCATTAGCCAATTTGGACTACTATCATCCATACCCTCGTGCTACCGAAGAACTCTTCCCCTCTAACCTCTTAAAGCTCTCGGAACTACCTCCGCATCAAAGAATTTTGGTGTTGCCGCTGTACGTCTTAAACAATGACCTGTGTACGCCTTAGCATCAGGTAAACCAAATATGTAGCAATCTTAAAGGTATATTTCCAAATGTATTTTACCTTTAGGCTGCCTGTATCGTTCATCCCATAGCACAAAAAACCTTCCACTGGTGCACTTTTGGTCCAAAGACACATAGTCCGAATTAATTTTGTTGCACACATTTCACTGTCATCAATAACAAAAAACTCCTTGCTTGCCCATTTTTACTGTGGAATGTCAATAAATATATCTGACCCATATCACGACATCGGAAAACTTCATTTTCTAAAACTCGTCTCTTCTACAAGCTCCGAATACACCTATCACCCAATGCAACTTTATCTGCCAAAATATTTTAAGTCGGCGCTTCTTTCAAAAAAAATTATAACTTGTTCCGGGGTCAGAACCTTCGACTTTTTGAATAAATTTCCCCTAAGTTGCTTTAGGAACTATTGCAGGAAATCAACTTTTCATTAATTCTTATCTTCTTATGATCTATTAAATCTTTACGTTACATTGAAAACTTTGTCCAAAGGCAATTTGGAAAATGTGACTCTGACAAATCTTGAAAATAAGCCATGAAAACGGTTTCGTCCACACGATCCACGCAGTGTTCCGTCAGCCAGGCCTCAAAATGGAAATATTCTTTCTCGTAAATCCGCCTTGTTTTTTCTGGCACAAGCGCATGCTCAGCTTTAGCAGCTTTCACTAAAATATCTTGGGGGAGATGGGTATTTTCCACTACTTCGGACATTTTTATGCCTCAATCGCAAAATTATTTTTTAAATGCTAGTACTTGATTTGGTTTAAACTAATACATTCAAAATTCATTCAAATTTTTCTCATATAAAGAATATTTAGTCGGACATTAAACGTTGAAGGGACCACGGGTATTAAAGATAATAACGCTTTCGGTCAACGTATATCCCTCGGGCCAAAGGCCCTCAGGAAACACACCATCGACATCAAGCGTTATTATCCTTATAATACCCTTGATACCTTAATAACCATACTTTCCAACACTAGTGTTAAAAAGTAAAACGTTTCAATATGACGGTCAGTTTTAAAAAATGTCACTTTTTATGTCAAAATTAGAAAAAATAATTTTTAAACTACATATTTTATTTATTTATTAACTTGTAAATCAAAACAAGCTAGTTGTTAAACAATGCGCTGTACACTGTACATTTCTTCTGGCTTATTGCTCCAAGGGCGAGATCGCGCGTTGAGCGCAATGTTGGAAGGAGTTCTTTACAACTTTTCATCAAATTTATAGAAAAATTGGACATATACAAGATGTAGCATAAAATTTAAAGTTTATTAATTCGTTTACTAAATTTAAATTGAACATTGACAGATAAAACAGTCGTCCAAATATCACTGCAAAACATTCCAATTGCTATTTTTAAAACCTACTTTTCGGACAGCGTTACAGATTTTTCTTTTATGTTCTATTCACCACTTTTCAAAAGACAGCACTGGTGGTTTGTGGTAAATTTTTAGTAGCAAAGAAATTCGTGTAAAATAAGATAATTTTTATTATTTGGGATACTCTAGTAGGTAATTTTAATGGCGTTTGCAAGTTGTGCTGATAGAGGAAACTTACTTACAAGGATGTTTAAAGTATGATCGATGCTGTCATTTTTATTTATAAGATCTTATTGAAGTTTAAAAATAATATATGTCCAAAATTTAAATCACATGTCTGCTACATATTGTTAAGACATTATTTTCTGACATTAAAAATGAAGTAACATACCCAAATTTTAACCCCTTAATAAACTAGACTTTATTAAAACTCCTTTTCTTTTTGCTTGAGTTACACACAACGGTTAAAGGCACATGTGGAGCCATTTAAGGCATTATTTTTAATATTTTTGCGGTAAAATTTTACCTTCATCGACCTAATGCCAACATTTGTGGTATTTTGTCGCGTGCCATGTGCCGCCTTGCAAGAAAACGCAAACGAAATGAAATGAAAAATCGAAAAAAGTAAGCGGTACTAATTAGGGACGATAAATTTTCTGCATTTTGAAACACGAAAAAAAAATCGAAATATAGTGTGTTTGTAGAACAACAGCTCTCATTTGTTTGGTCGGTGAATGGTTATTACATCTTACTTTTGAAGACAAAATAAGTTTGAGAGATAATTAAATTACCTATGCCTAATAATTATGTACTTTATTTTTCTAGAAATATTATTTTAGTAGAAAGATTATTTGGCTTCTCTTCAGAATATAAAAAATATGTACCTATACTTATTTTAAATTCTATAAAAAATTTCGTGTTGTGTACATTGTAAAGAGATAATCTTTCCTTATGACAATATAGCTAAAAAAAATAAAAATACTCTATTATTATTATTTACACAAATGCACTTAATAGAAATTAAAACATATATTTTTTTGATTGATGTCTTTTAGTATTAAAAAATAATAATTATACAAGGTGAGTCGGGAGAAAACGCACCAAACTCCAGGTGAGTATTGTACACGGGAAAATAATTTAAAAAAACTTATATGTTCTTATCCGATTCTCATTTGTTTTTAAATTATAGCGTAATTATAATATTTTAAATATTTTACCGCTTCTTATCACAAAATGCTGTAGGTACCCATTGTTTGGTCGATTTTGTTGTTTTGACATGTGTTAGTGTCAGTGTCAGTATGTTTGACGCGTTTATTTTCAAATTTGTACTATTAAAGTCTTATAAAATGCCACACATCTTTTCAAATTTAGAATATGCAAATATGGTTTTTGTTTACGGCTTTTGTAATAGGAATGATACAGCTGCTGTTTACGAATACCGTCGACGATTTTCACACCGGAGAAATCCGGGCAAAAACGTATTTATCAGAGTTTACAACAAACTTTGCGAGACCGGAACTCTGCCCAGTACTAACATAACATCTGAATGAGCCACTCGATAAGGTAAGAAGAAGTAGAAAATATTCTGAATTTGGTAGAAGATGTTGCAACGACCAGTTCACGAAGAATTTCTACCGAATTGGTCGTTCCACAGAAAAGAGTAAATAACACGCTTCACAAGCAAGGCCTATATTCATAACATGTACAGCTTGTACAGCACCTACAACCGGAAGATTATGTTAGGCGTATGCAATTTTGTGGTTAAATAAATAATAATCGTCCTGTTGTATCGCGCATACTTTTTACCGATGAACCAACATTCACCCGTGATGGCATCAAAAATACTCACAACTCTCATGTATGGTCAGACGAAAATGCACACCCAACAGTTGAAACTAATTTTCAGCACAAGTTTTCGGTAAACGTGTGGTGTGGTATGGTCAATAGTTATTTAATTGGCCCACACATTTTAGAAAATCGTCTCACACACAAGTGAAAGTGGACACTCGGAAGGCCCTAATTCTATGCATTAGAAATGCGGCAGTGTTGGCCCACACATTTTAGAAAATCGTCTCACAGGAGAGAACTACTTATTTTTTTTTTGCGAAATGAGTTAAAAGCATTATTAGAAGAAGTTCCTTTTAAAATCAGAATGTAAATGTATTATCAGCACGATGGAGCTTTCGCACATTTCGCTCGTCAGGTCAAGCAATATTTGGACGAAGAATTTTCAGGACTATGGATTGGTCGCGGTGGTTCTATTAGTTGGCCTCCAAGATCTATACATTGGATTATTGTTTTTGGGGCTGGTTTAAAAATTAGGTGTACAAAGTGAAAGTTGACACTCGGGAGACCCTTTCGACGCATTAGAAATGCGGCAGTGTTTCTCAAAGAAAGACCTGAACCACTCGAAAAAGCAATAAGAGCCCTTCGCAGACGAAATAGAATGTATTTAAAGATTAATGGCGGTATTTTTAAACATTTGTTAAAACAGCGCTATAAATAAAATCATGTTTATTTAGGAAATTTTGTTTGTTTGTAATTACGCTATATTTTGAAAACAAATGAGAATGGTGTAAGAACATATGGGTTTTTGACATTATTTTTACGTGTACAATACATACCTGGAGTTTGGTGCGTTTCTCCCGACTCACCCTGTATAAATACAGTAAAACCTTAATAAGTGAAACCTCGATAACATAAGAACCTCGGCAACTTAAAAAAGTTTGTGTTTTCTTCCCATTTAAAGCAAAAAACCTCAGTTACTTAACGTTAATGTTCACAACCCCTATAACTTAAACAAATAATTTTACCATTGGGCCTTGATGACTTAAGGCTGTACCCTTGGTGACCTCCTTAACTTAAAGTATTTATCAGTTTATCAGTGACTCATCGTAAGTAGGTATACAAACCAAAAGTTTTCTTTAAAACTTTATTGCTTTGAACTTCAATCTTTTACTAAAATGGGCTCGTTAATACACGTATTAAATTAAAAGTTTTAAGAAAACGTAAAATTAAACTAAATTGAAGACTCTAACATATCCCCCTAACTAAACCTTGTTAAGTCATCATTTAAATTTTAAACCTCGGTAACTTCAACTTTTTAATTTTCATTAGGTTTATAAATTAAAATATAATAATACTCGTAATAACAAAGTATTTTATATTTTAGAATTTATATTGTCGCAAGGGTTCACAATATACAAAACAGTTTAAATTTCTATAGAATTTTAAAAGTTGATCTTTTTAAATAGGAATTATAGGGGCTTGCGCAGTTATTTAAAATAATATACAGTTTTCATTCGTATTAGAATACAGCAGCAAGTAAGATGATTTTTTAAAGGTATTTTAACAGTTAAAATTTTTTGCGTGAAATTTTTCTTGCTGCAAGTTTTCTTTCATCCACTTTAACTCACACATTTTAAAATTTATTCCTGCAGTTTGTTTTTACAGTTTTGACAGTCGTTAACAACCTTTTAAATTATTGATAAAACTCTTTGGTATAAAGAGAATGCACATACGAATTTTAACTATCGCTAAACGCTCTTGGAAATATATTGTAATGTTGGTATTTTAAAAATTACCAAAAAATTTACCAAAGATTAAGTAGCTGCAAGAAAAATCTAAGATTATGTCGTGGAAAAAAACTTCTTCAAAAAAACGTAAAATAAGGGAAAGTATAGTCTGTCTCAAAGTATACCTTGTTAGCTCTCTTGCCTTCATTTATGGATTATACCTGCCGACAGCAATAAAACTGCGGATCGGTAGGTATTGAGACAAACATTAGGAACGGACTTTAATAATATAAAGATTTATAATTTATTGTTTATTTAGGTAAGTATAATCTTAAAATTACATTAAGAAATTAAATGTATGCAAAGTTTTAATAAATTTGTACCTACATTATCTATACATAATAACATTTTTAATCTAAATATCTAAATCTAATTCTGTTCAGAGTCATCATTGAGATTAATTACAATAGGATTTATGTTGTTTTGGATAGAAATGTAAGAGTCCTCAATTTTTATAATGTGCTATAGTGAATTTTTCCAGCTCTCAACTGGTATGTTAGTAATTACATTTTTTATCAATTTTTTTTTGGGACTTAATGTAGGTGTAACATTTTTTGCTCTAGTCTTTGATTTTACTTGGTTCCACAAATGCTCTATGGTGTTAAACATATAGTGATACGAAGGAAGCCGTAAGACAGTATGCCCAGCCTGTTCAGCCAAGTTATCACATACATATTGTTTTTAATTACATATGAATTAAGTACTTTAAAGTTGCTTTTTTTGTAACTGAATTCAAAATAAATATAATTTTCTAACAAATATTCCTGGATTTCAGTTTTTGAACAGTGAAGCTGGTGCATTGTGTAGCAGACGGCTGTGGTAGCTTGCGTTATCATGACAATAACACTGTTGTTTGGAATATTTTTAAAAGATAATTTGAAACCAGTTTTCAAAAAGGTCTGCTCTTGTATCCTCATGATAATCAAGGTAGAATCTTAATATTCTTTGCAGACAACAGCAAGCAGTTTGGGATAAATCCATCTTCTGAACCAGCGTGTATTATGGTAATGCGTTTTCTTATTTGAAGGTGCTTTCGTCTGACGGTTTTGACTGGAATCAACCCATCCTTTGGATACTGTGTCGTGTGTATCGAACCATGTTTCATCAAGGTAAATTCTGGATCTGTTTTCTAACCTATATCTTTTAATTTCTTAAAGGTAATTAAATCTCCAAGTGCGTAATCTGTGCGATTCCATTACTACTTGTCTTTTGTCTATTTTGCGTATTTAAATCCCATTTTACAGACAACTCTATGGAGGGTGGCACAGCTAATATTTATATTGGTTTCGTCTTCGTCTAGCTTCTTTTTTAGTTTATCCAAGGTATGAATAACTTCGCTTTCATAAAGACAATATATTTTCTTTCTTATTAGGTCCTGATCACTATTGTCTATACGGTGAGATTGAAAATCACTACGTTTTTTCTTTGTTCAATTTTCACTAATAAAAATTCCCTTATCGATGATATTGGAGCTTTTAAAGCTTCTTGTTTAATTAGACCTCCTCTGATTAAAGTTTTATACACATTTTTCACAACCTGTTTTGCATCTAATGGCAAATGATTTCGACGCGGCATAGTTATATTCTCGTAAAACAACTTTTTCGAAACGCACAGTTAAAACGGTTATTCAACACTGCCACTAAAATATTAGCCAAAATATTTATATGCCTAATGGTTAATACTCAAGAAATACCTGGCCCACCCCTGCCCTTATGAACAAATGGGTTTACCCAATAACAATAAGTAATAAAATCGTTAAAGGTTTATTGGGGTATGGTCCGTCAAAAGCCATAATGATATACTTTGAGACAGACTATACTTTAAAAGTAATAGATAAAGATAGCCGCGTATCTTCTTCAATGTCCGTTAATTTAAATGGTACTTTGCTAACTAAAGAAATATCTTAAATGTATAAGTCCGTATTGTGCACGCTGAATTAAAATAAGAAAACCTTATCAAATTTATTGGTATTTTATGAATGAAACGCCAGGAAATCCATGTTAAAACATAAAAACCTCTGGTTTCTAATATGGTAGTCACGTAATTTATAGGTGCTTTCAGAAATTAAATTCTCAAACATTATTGTTCGATATTTACTTGTAAATAAGGCCGCCAAAATACCGAGAAAAAATTTGATTAAATTTTTGAATCAGATCAACTACATAGTCACGGTGAATATTTGTTTACAATAGGGTTTATAAAATCAATTTTTTACACTTGAATGTATTATAAATATAGTTTTATCTGTAAGTATCAAATATGTTGTCTATGCTGTTGTACCCGATTAATCTGATTTGACAGGAGTAGCTTTTATTAAATATCCTTAACCTAAGATAATACAAAAAAATATTCTAAAAGGAAAAACTGCCATAAGGGCTGTTACAAGGAAAACCTACGCTAATGGCTAAATGTAAATTTAGATAACTCATAACTGATCGTATTAAAAGCCTTCGAGAAATCGAACAACACCAGAGCAGACACCCTACCACTGTCTTAAACCCCTCCAATCGTATTCAAGACTCCCGAAAGTGCAGTAGCTGTACTGGAATAACTTTGTTTCTTTTAATAAATGGGATCATCTAATTGCATATAATCTTTTCTAAAATCTTGGACAATATCAAAAGATGACTAATGGGACGTAAATCAGCTAAATCAGCTTATGTGTCAGGATCTGAGTTCTTCGGGATGGGCTGCAACACAGATGTCTTCCTGACTTCAGGAAAGTAGCTTAGTTCAAGGCAGACATTGACAATGTGGATAATGTAAAAATAAACAATCCTATATTTTAGTAAACAAGATTTGTCATCACATCCAGAAGCATTGGATTTAATACTCTGAGCGACTCACAATATCGTTGTAGGTAGAAAGTTGAAAACTAAATGTATCAGTACAGAACGGTGAGGAATCCTTATTTCTTACGTGCCTTTTCATCATGTTCATCATATACATATTATTGTAGTGTATGCTTCTGGTACGGAGTCTTGTTTTTTAAATTCATTAGCTGTAAATATTGTGTTGAAATTAGACAAAAAAGTAAAAATTGCCAAAGGTAAACTTAATCGAATGTCAGAGGTGAATTTACACAGATGCCTATCGACTTGTTCAATTATTCAAATGGAGTGTCGTAATTAAATCCCACTTTTTCGCGAATTTAGGCATTTCAAGGCTCTAAAATGAAAAAGATTTTTGGTGCCCCAATTCTATATTAATGAAACCTTCTGTAAAATAGATATCTGCATTACTCTGCGGTTGCTTTCCAAACCAGGCTTGCGGTTTTACCGTCCGGCTCCGCGGCGCCGTAATTAAGGCCTAAAGTATAACAGGTAGATCAAGTGATGCACACTTGTGTCCCGTCCCGTTGCGGCGCCGTGCGGGCCCGTTTGAACCGTCGTTTTCCATGCAAGTATTGTGCAGGAAATTCGCGGCACCCAGCGAGCCGTACGTAAAAAGCCGCAAGGTGCAGCGGCGCTAAGTGGTATCATGCCATCTCTATCATTTCATAAGTTAATTACCAAGTGTACATATTTAAAAATATATATATATATATAAATATATATATATATATATATATATATATATATATATATATATAATATATATATATATATATATTATTATATTATATATATATATATATATATATAATATATATATATATATATATATATATATATATATATATATATATATATATATATATTATATATATATTATATATAAATATATATTTTATTTAATTTTTAATAAAAATTGGGGGCACCAATGGGAAATACGAAAAAAGAAACCGTTGGAAATGTCTTAAGCGCCAGTGTGTTTTTAATAAAAAGGTTAGTTACAGCAAACTAAAATAAGTTATTTTGAATTAGGAATTATTAGAAGAGCTAGTGAACCATCCGACTAACCCATTTCCCACAAAGCTAGAAGCTTTTTAAATATTATTTTAATATCGGTCAATTATAAAAGTACCGTTCTGGCAGGCATCCCCCGGTTACTTCATCATCCCTTAAAATTTTGAAAATGTAAAAAAATTAACTGCTTTCACAAAGCTAAAATTTTCATATAATTTAATTTATATATGTTTAAGTCGAAAAAAATAACAACCTATTTTGATAGTTACAAGTATGTAACAGACGATAGTAAAGCTTAAAGGCTAATATTTTAAGGGCATATTCTTGCAATAGTTGGAAAAGTATATTTAAACTGCTAGACTATTCTGATGGTTGCAGGGGTCTTCCAGACCAGTATATAATAGTCAGGGCGCTCGACGACAGTGGAGCAAACAGCCTTTATAGTTTCATGTGAAAAGAGGATATACCTCTTGTGTATTGAATATTTTAACGGAAAAAGTAAGCCAGCATGAAATGCTGAGGCGTATTTATGTGAGTCAGTGAGATAAAAGTATTGTAAGTAAGATTTGCTTACCCAACTAAACAAACAAACTGAATATAACTAAATAATTAGGAAAAATATTCTTAACTTATCCACAATTTTTTTACCACAATTTGTCTTTTATTTAAGTAATCTTTTATCATTTCACAATTCACAATTAATATATCCTCTCTTTCTAACAATGAAGCTCATGCGAGTCTGTTGCGCCTGCACTCTCGTCGAGCGCCCTGACTATTATATACTAGTCTGGAAGACCCTCGCAATCATCAGAATACTCCGGCAGTTTAAATATACTTTTCAACTATTGAAAGAGTAAGCCCTTAAAATTTTAGCCTTGTGGGAGCAGGTTATACATTGTCGTCCCGACGACAACTTTACTATCGCCTGGCACATACTTGTAACCATCAAAATAGGTTGTTATTTTTTTTCAACTCAAACATATAAATTAATCATATCAAAATTATTAGCTCTGTGAAGCAGGTTAATTTTTTTGAATTTTCAAAATTTTAAGGTGAGATACCTAGCCAGAATGGTATTTTTATAATTGACCGATAGTAAAATAATATTTAAAATTTTTTTAGCTTTGTGGGAAATGGGTTAGTCGAATGGTTCACTGGCTCTTAGACTAAAGTAAATATGTTTTTTCTATATATATATTTGTTTTCCTTTAAACTAGCTTCACCTTTAATTTTTCCTTTCCAGGAACTAACTAACTCAAGCTTTGAGTTGCCAAAGCAACGAGTACCTTTTTACTATACCTGCTTAAAACCTTGCTTGTTGTTGGTTGTTAACAATGTTTTGCTTTAAAATGAAAAGTTTGACTGTATAAAATATAATGCTGATGAAAGAGTGAATAATGATCTAATTTTCCTTTCTTATAGGAATTTTCGTTTAGATTCCCAAAATTAAAATGATATTTTGTTGTTTAAGGTTTTTACTAAATACTTAATCCCCACAATTTAAGCGTGTTTTAACTTGTTTATTGTTATACATACGTACATATTACTCCATATTAATAATCTAATCATTGTTTTAATAATTTAATTGTTTCTTTTTTCACTACAAAACCGCTTTTTACAGCACAATTGCGCTTAATATAAATAATTGTAGTTATTGCAAATAATTATTAGCCATCGTTCAAATAATACCTGCAATTACGTTCTTTTTAACCATGTAGATAAATGCTGCTTTAATTAAGTCATGTTAGGAAATTTGTTACGAATATATTAAAACAAGTAGCATTTGGGTTTTTTATGGTGGATTAATCGAAAATCCAAACTTTCTATGAGTTTTCCAAGAATGTGTGGGGAATATAAGTAAGTTTTACATCTACATAATAACTAATAATTTGAAGGTCACAGACATTGCATAGACAATAATCTGGTTTGAATAAAAGATTTTATTTCAATTCTTAGGTTATAGACTTATGCACTTACAAAGTCGATTAACCCTAATCAACTTGTAAGTTACCTATAAATACTTTAAAACCATGGTAATTGTTTAGATGTTTAGCTCCATTTTTTTAGGATGTAAAATCAACATGATTATTTTCTTTTAAATTGTCATATATTTGTATTTCCAAAGGTTATCAAAAATTGAATTATTAAAAAAATAATAAAAATGTCAATTTTTCTATAAAAAGTTTTGAAAAAATTTTTAAAAAATTCCAAAATTTATATATTATATTTTTTTTTGATATTTGTCGTTACACGAAGAATATAAGAAAAAATCACAAGTAGTGGCTAAACTTAAATGGATGCATTTTATTAAATAAATACCCATTTTTTTTATTCTCAAGACAAAAATTGATACCGATGTTTTTTTATTTAACTTAAAATATTTGTAAATCCGCCATAAAATGAAACGACACGAAAAAAAACATGTCAATCTCTTTAATTTACAATTTTTTATGATTAAAAATAGGTTGAGCAACACATCTAAACAATTACCAAAAACATTTCAAAAAATTTTAAAAATAATTTTTAGATAATAGCGGCATTTTTTTATCTACTACTTAGCCTAATAATTGCTTAACTTTATAGCTTTAACCATCTGAAAGATCAGGTAAATAAAATACCTAAGCATTATAATACATTAAAATTTCAAATGGATAAAACACATTGACTATTTAACTACAAAAATGCATTAAACTTATACGCAAATGCTACATTCTGAGAGAAATTATTAATGGAAAACTAATTATTTAGGCATACCGGGTGGTGTAATCCCATGTAAATTTTAAGGGGGTTAATTATTGGCTCCCCTGTACATTTTACAGAAAAAATGTAAAATAACTTTTTGAAGAGACCAATCTGACAAACCCTAGTGCCAAGTTTCAAAAAATTTTAATAAGCGAATCTTGAATTATTCAATTAAATGTAATTGCAAAATTACCAAATTTTTGGTTTAGGTAAAACCAAACAGACACCAGCCACCAGCAAACAATTTTTTATAAGTCAAATCTGACGTACAGCCGAATACAAGGAATGTGTTTTTTTTTCGTTTCATCAATCTCACAACCATTACATTTAAAGTAAAAGACACGTTAACATTATTTTTATATCACACTTTTTATTGAATGTAACAATTAAGTTTTACCAATAACAATTATTACTATCGATCATTTAAAAAATAATTTCATCATACTAGAATTTAATTAAACCAATAGCAGTATCTCAAATATTTTAATTTATTTTCCCATCAAGCCTATCTGGCCCATTTCAACCATTAAACGTATTGTCAGTAAATTCGAATCCAAAGCCATCGCAATAAATAATTGTAAATGTTTAACTCAAAAGATCAAAAGTAGATCCGAAAAAAGAGAACTAAACTCTTAATATTTTAGTAGGTGTGGAAAAATAAAATACAATACTTTTTTAAATAATAGAGAATTACATAAAAATATTAATTAATCAAGTGTTCAAACAGCCCCATTAACAGCTAAACAATATCTCAACCGATCATAAAATTCATTTCTAACGTTGCTAAGTTGATATTGCAAAATTTATTACATTCTAACGAAATAGCGTTTTGTAGCTGGTTAAAATTCTCACTTTTAAATTTTAAGTGACCCCACAGAAAGAAGTCATTCGGTGAAAGATCAGGTGACCTGCCTGGACAAAGTATCCGGAACCGTGAACCAATAATATTTCCGTTAAAAGCATTTTCCAGGTACTCTCTAACCATACGGGCATTATGGGGGGGCAACCATCGATTTGGTACCAGATCATTTGATCTTCCCGAACAACTTCTTCCAAGGCGGGTACAAATTGGATTTTGAAATAAGTCCAAATAGGTTTCTGCTGTCAGGTTAAAGTGCATAAAAAAGGGTCCAATAATATGGTCTCCGATAATTCCCACGATTTGTTTTTTGAGGATATTGTGTCCGAGTATGAACAAAGCAATGTTCGTTTTTTAAATTTGTTATTAAATAAGATTTTTGTTTTTTTTAAATATTGGGCATTTTAGTAGGTTTTCTGTAACAATGTGTTCAAAAAGTGTATAGAATTTAAGTTAAAATTAAAAAAATTAAAAGTGGACAAATTTAAACTTATATTATTAAAATGCAACTTCGTAAATTGGTAGCACTCCGCGGTTTTTTCATATTTTAGGATTAATTAAACCTATGAAAAAATAAAATTTCTTTAAAGTTGTAGTTTTTTTCTATAATACATAGTTTGGCCTATTCAGTGATTTAATTGATTTGTAAGTGTCTTGTTATTAATAATTATAATTGGTTGTTCAGTGTTTTTCGGTAAGAAACGTTGCTATTAGGTTCGTCGTTTTATTTTTTAAAAATGGTGGTACCTTTTGACAAAAACGTGTAAAGTCATATGTGGATCTGTAAAATAGTTCGTGTATTTATAGCTATTTAAAGTTGACGTGTCTGTTTTTTTGCAATGGAAAAAAAAACTAAATACCGGGCAGTGATCAAATTCCTATTTTTGGAAGGTGTAGCACCAAAACATCTACGATCTACGTGAAAGACGTGCAAAACGTAGATACAGTAGCAAAAATATAGTATATGGTTTTGAAAGATAGTCGATTTAGCAAGAATAGAGATTTTATTAGATAATCGGAACAATTTTTCGCCAAAGTTTTGAGTTTTAGAAAGCTGATGTTGTACAATGGGTGCTAACAATTAAACAAAATGGAACAAAAACTCAATCATATGCGTCTTTCTCAGCAATATTTGGAGCATTTTGGAAACAATAAAAATGATTAGGTGCGTCGTTTTATTACTATGAATGAGATTTAGATCTACCACTATAATTTTAAAGTAAAACGAGAAACTAAGACATCTTCGGTTCCTAAGCAAGGTCCAAGCATTCAAGCACCATTTTTTTCTGATGCAGAAGGCATTCTGTTCATGGACTACCTCTAAACAGTTTAAACAATAAACTTAAAGACCAGCTGGATGTTAAAATTGCTAAGATAAAAAAAAATTAAAACAACGCACCCTCTATCAGAGATTAAAAAACCATCGCGAAAATAATTGAATATCCGATCTCTAGTACAGGTATATTGAAGTTATCAGATCTTTGGTACATGTATATTAAAGTTAGGGAGTTTATATTGAATAACAAGATGTATTTTATTTATATAATATTCTTTAAACTATCATGTAGAATTTCTTCTTATATATCGTGTGAAAACGCCAAAAATGATCACACATAATTGGTGAGCGGTACACAACTCTTAAATGGCAGGCTAGTGACCATACTTGGTATACAGACAAATTTGGTTTTACTTCATGTTTCCGAGAGTGTTGCATTCGAATATAAAGTTTATTTTTGTAAGAAGTGCAACATTATTAAAAAGCGATTTTAACCTAAAATGCGACAAAAAAATTACACTTTTTCTTGTTTATCTCGCATAAAGTACGAATTATTTAGACTTATATTTTAGCAATCTGTTGTCGTTTCCTACTCAATTTTGTTCAAAACATTTTGAAACAGGAATGTTATGTTAAAATATTTTCCCGTCATTTAGTGATAAAGCACTAATAAAGATAAGCAATTAGTTTTTTTTTGTATTATTCATGTTTATGCATGAAAAATATTTATGGAAAGGGGAATAAATACAGGATCGTAAATATTAAAAAAATAAGAATAAAAGCAAGTAACCGCGTTATTTCCTCAATTTTACCACAAAGGCTGAAATTATATGATAAGAATTCAACTTTCAGTAAATAAGTTAGAAATTTGATAACAGTGCTGATAGTAGCCACACAAATCTAATTTTGAAAAATTCCTATGATGACAGTGTTTAATAATATCGACAAAAACATTTTTGCAGCTTTTTATACATTCTTAAACTTAGGTGGAAACATGTTAAGTGTCCTTAATTGTCACTAATCATTTTATCAATCCGTCAAATTGAAAACGACCTGCTTCTATAATTTTTTAAATTTTCTCAAATGGTTTATTTTTAATAGTTGTCCAAATTTTAAAATTATAACATTGTTTTTGACTTTTATTAAAAAAAAATCATTATATTTAAAGTAAGTGCAAAAAACAAACTACAAAATAATTTTTAAAATTATTTTGAATCGCAATAGTGAAGTTGCAGATTTTACTGTTTTCAATAATGTGTTCAATACTTCAAAAAAAAAAAAATGAATTCGCTCTATTTAGAGTCATAAATTTATATGTTAATTTATGCAATTTCAAACCAGTTCAGATCAATAAAATTTAAAAATGCTACCAAAATAGAGTTTTAAAATAAATTTACGGGTATTCCTCTTAGTCATTTAACTTTGTGGTAGTTACTTTTCAGAATAACTTATCTGGCATTAACAAGTTATATCATAACCATAGCAGCTTTAAAAACGATCGGATTCTTCTTCCAGAAATTATTTTTTCCTTCTAATGTGTATAATTTGTATGTAACCCAAATTAGATCATGTTGGGATATTGTTTCCATGTTTGGGAAATGGCGTCTCCCACACCTTTTAACATGCTTGATTCCATCCAAAGAAGAGCTATTTTCCTTATTAATGACCCTACTCTTACCGAAAAGCTTCCCTTTCTTGCCCATCGTCAGGCTGTAGGGGATCTGTGGCTATTCTATATGTATTTCCACAGTATAATTTCTCTTTGCCAGCCCCTAACAGAGCAACACGTGGTGTCACTCTTATGCATATGCATCTCTCTTTTCAGTCCAACTTGAGAGGACCTTAACTTCCCAGTTAGTCCTTTCTTTAGCCTGGGCACTCTCGCAACCATATTTCAAGCGGAGGTATTTGCTATTGAGATGTGTGCTAGATCGCTGGTTGATCGGCACTGCACACGTAAGTAGTGATGGAACCTTCCGAATGATCTTCCGAACGATATTCGAATATAGAAATGTTTCGAATGATTCGAATATTTCTTTCGGATATTCGAATATTCGTATTCTAATTAGCTAGGGTATATTACCGCTACTTATCGGATGATAGTTCATTCAATTCGCGGTTCATTCATATCAAGAATAGAAATTTTCCACTTTTTTGGCGGCCACTATATACTATTCTATACACCACACCAATAATTACGAATTAAAACGAAAACAAAACTTCCGCTGCACCACCAATAACAGCAAAACATTTTTTAAAACGTACAAGAATACGTATGCGAACACAACATCAACCCAATAATAGTCGACTGAAATTAAAAGCCGAAACAAAATAATTCATTTTTCATCTTCCGACATCTGATTTATCCGGAATAATTCGTTATTTCGAAAGCAAACCTTTCGACTTCGGGGTAAGTCGACGGTTGGCGGTCGGCGCAATATATCGAATACCGACTGACGTTGATCGGTCAATGTTTCATATGTCGAATGATATTCCGAATATGAAGATCTTCCGGAATACGAATATTCGAATATTAAAATCATCCGAATATGCCCATCGCTACACGTAAGAGAATTAAAATATTTTCTGATAGTCAAGCAGCTCTTAAGGCTCTTGAATCCAGCCGGTGCAATTCGAAAACTGTCTGGAATTGCAAGAATGCGCTGACCAAACTTGGTCAAAACAATAAGGTTACACTACTGTGGATACCTGGACACACCGGCCTAGAGGGTAATGAATCCGCAGACCCCCTTGCCAAAAGGGGGGCGGAGACAAAATTCACAGGGCCGGCACCGGTCATCGGTATATCTTATGGAACGGCCAAGCAGTTCATATCAGCTTGGACACAAAGAGAAAATCTTCGGTACTGGCATGGACTTCCGGGTCTCAGACACTCGAAGGCCTTCATAAGCCCACCGAACCACCAATGTACTGTCAAACTACTGGAACAATCAAAACTCTAGTAGGACTGTACATGGGACACTGCTGATTAAAATACCACATGCACAAGATCGGCCTAGCGGAAGACACCGAATGCCGCATGTGCATGGAGGGGGATGAATCGGCAGAACACATACTGTGTTCGTGCTTAGCAATGGCACGACTAAGATTCGCAATCCTCGGCAATGACACCTTGTTGCCTTGTGGGGTAGGTGAAAGATCCCTCTCGCAACAGGATCATCAGATTTATTAGGAGTCTGGACCTGGTGGGAGAAATATAAAAAGGTGTGAGCCACAATAGACCGATCGGTCGCGGTGGAAGGGTGTTATACCCACTCACTTTAAACCTACCTACCTAGTCCTTTTTTCTTCTCTAGAGTGTCTAGACTGTGGAGCCTACTGCCTGCCAAGGTTTTTCCTCTTCCAAATCTCCAATTATCTAGGCCCCGTGTTAATAAACTTCCCCTTTCTTTACTTAAGACACACAGTGTACGTTTGTGCATAGGCTCTAAGCCTTCGCTTGGACTGTCCCATGATAAAAAAAATATGTTTTTTATCATGGGACACATGGTAAAAATCTATGGGATTAAAATATACAACACTACAAGGAGATTCATGATCTTAATAAAAGTTTTCTTTTCAAAAATAATATGTTTTTCTAGGGTTACAGAGTACTAAGATAACTTTAAAAGAATCCAACGAACTGCTCACAACGAGTCTCCAATAACCCATAATTCACACCTGTAATCTTAGTTGTAAATTAGAAAAGCAGTAAAAGTCACTTTTAATTTTTTAACTTTTATGACTAATCAAGGATGTCTTTTCACCGCGAAATTAGGTGTCTGTAAGAAAGATGTGTTTTAAAACGTCTGTCACTGAAATATAAGATTAAAAATTTTATTTTGGGTACAAAATGCACATAATTTCTTTAGAAAATTTGCATCTTCCTTAAGTGATCCATATCTTATGTAATATCGATATTAATCGATGACTTAAAAGAGATGCACCCGGTTTTAAAACAGGCTTGATTTAAAATATTTTGAAACTAAATAAATAAAATGTTATTAACTATTTTGCACAGAAAAGGAAAACCTTCTATTAAGGCGAAATGTACTTGTATTTTTTGGCAAAATAATTTTTAGATATATCTTTTAAATAACTACTGTTTATTTTATCTAGCCCATACTTTTAATTTTTACTAAATTTTTATTATAGTTATTTTATATATATTTTAAATGAGACCACTAAAATTTTGTTTTAGTTTCTTAAAAGTCTTCGTGGGCTATTACAAGATTTAAAAAAACGGTTTTTGTCCTATTTAGAGTTTTTTATTTACTTGTTGCTATCTTTAACCTCTTACTATATTTCTTCTACTTTCTTTCGGCAATTTTTTAGAGCCCCACGCAATACTTTAAGGACATCCTAGATAATTTTCACAATTTAGAGGTTTTGGGTACTAGTTTTAGGCTAAAATTTCAGCAACATTAATGAGAGCGAGAAGGGGCACTATCACAGAAAGAGGTTTACATATTTCTAAGGCTCGGTTATTTTTGCCCTTTTTGCCTATTTTGTTCATAGGTTGCCTATTTTGTTACTGGTTGCCATACATATTTGTGTTTTGTTTAAAAACTAGTTAAAATGTCGGCTTGTAATGTTAATAAGGTGACATTTTTTTCAAGACTTGCTAATTTGTTGTAGTTTTATAAAAAAATAGTATAAAGGACTCTATTTATATTTTAAAATATAAACTAACAAAACGTTCTATACTGACATAACACAAATTTTTCGGGGACAGTTCAGCATTATCTATTATGAGAGTTGTCCCAACATTCTTTAATATTTTTTAATGTTTCTCTCAAGATAAACACCATATTAAATATTTAATTACTATAAGCTCATATTAAATGCGGTTTTTTCAAATCCAAAACGTAATAAAAACGTCATTTTCCAAAACCTATTTGGCAACTATGTCATATGCTTTAAGAATTAAAGCTGCATTTAGTTTAAACTGTTACATCATAAAATCACATTTCTGTTTAAAAGTTTTTTTAATTAAACTGAAAATGCCTAAATTAAAAATATATACTTTTTGTTACAGGAAAATCATTTACTATCACAATAACAATTTTCACAAATCCCCCAGTGGTCGCAACTTACCACAAAGCCATAAAAGTTACGGTGGATGGACCAAGAGAACCTCGCTCAAAAACTGGTAAGTAAAAAATGTATTTGGTATAATAGTTGTGTTCGGAGACTCTCATCCTTTAAGTTCGGATGATGCGCAACTCCTCAGACCAGATATAAAAAGATCTACTTATAGTTTAATAGTTTTTCCTGTTCCTAACCAGAAAAAGCTAAGAAAAATATTGTAGGCAACACGCCTGTAATTTAAAGACGAGCTCTAAGAAAGTTCTTAAAGGGGTATCCTAGTGTAGAGGCATGAATTTTAGGTGATTTTTGAAGTTCCGTAAAAAAAGGCAATTAATATTTTTACTATCTATTTTTTTATGAGTTATTTATTAAGATTACAAAACTACAGAAAAAAATAAAAAATAAAAATGTTGAAAATTCAAAAAATTAGCAGCTGATGAAGTGGGGGGTCTCAAAAAAATGGCCCGTGACCATGCCCAGCCATCTAAAAAAAAAACAAAAAAGGTTATCAATGTAGAGTAATTTCGCAATGTCGAAACTACGAAAAAGTTAAAAAAATTCACAAAATGGCGGCAGCCTGAAAAAAAAAATTTTGTACCACTTTTATTGATTTTTTCGAATTTTTAAAAATAGTAAAAATTAAAAAATTGGGGATGCGGATAGTTCCGAACTTAGACAAGGCTATAAAGAAGACTCTCAATAAAATTTAAAGTAAATCGGTCCAGCAGAACTTGAGAAATCGTGGGTATGGTCACGTGCCAATTTTTTAAGAACCTAAAAATCTAGACACAAACTTATTTTCTGCAGGGCCCTCTGGTTTTTTTTATTTTGTTGTATTATGTTTAATTTTTTATAGTACTCTTTATATTACACAGTATTTAAAATTAATCGCAAAATACGTTCTCTAGTGTTCCTCAGCTATGTAAAGTCACACAAAAAGGATGATTTTTAACGTCTGAATAGAAACAGAACTGGATAACATTCACTTTTTAAAATTTAAAAATGCTTTTGAGTACCGAAAGGTATTTGAAAGAATAGATGCAATACTCCATGAGGTCAATAAAGCGAGAAAAAAATATAGACAGTAGCAACAAGGCAGGTTTAGTAAATTACCCCTTGAAAACCGCTGTGTAATGATATGCTTTAGCTTCTTTTTGATAGGTATATGGAATACGTTCGAAAGTTTTGATTTATTTTACAGATTGCAAGAAATACATAAATATTTTTTAAAATAAAATTTCAACAGTAAAATTAAGTGATTTATATTGACGCTTGTAAATGAGATGGCTTATTAGGAAATTCATGTTTTTTTATTGGTACCCTATTTTGCTTAAAAGTCTAACGGCTGAGTGATGATCGCGTTGTTAAATTTAGCAATGGACTTAGCAATTGTTAAAAGTTAACAACTGTTTAGAATGTTTAACAAAATGTCAGATGTTGACAGGTTGCCTACTAAAATCATTGAATAACACTGACAATGACGTTTTGTTAAACATTCTAAACCGTTGTTAATTTTTAACAATTGCTAAGTCCATTGCTAAATTTAACAACGCGATCATCACTCGACTGTTAAGGTTTGTTTTCACAGAAGTCAGGAATAATTAGAAACTGTCAGGATTCTGCGCAATCAACTGTCCGTGTTCACACAAAAGTTTTTGAATTATTTGAAAACACTTGAGAGCGCGTCCACACTATGATGAAAACGCATAACGGCGGATCCGCGTATCGAATTCTAACGTTTCTATTGGTCAGTTTCTATGCCTGTCAAGTTTCAGCAGACACAAGGTCATTACGCAAAAAGTTAACCTAACTTTAACTTTTTGCGGAAACGCGCATCGACGGAATGACAATAATGACATAAACTAAACTAACAACAATAACAATAATAATTGCAGTTTAAAAATTGGACCTGCTAGAGCTAGAATTTATATAAAAATGGATAGTTTTTGGAATTCAACCAGAAACTCCAAAGCCCATTGGATATTTAAATTGGGGCCACCCAGCAGGAATTGTTTGTATTTTTTACAAACAGCAGCCAATAACAAAGTTTTATTAACTGAATGTTTTATGCATTGTTTACAAAGTACAAAAATAATACACAACCAAAGAAAGAAAAAAAGAAAGCAGAACATAGAGAACACACAATTTAATTAAATTTTATATATATTTTTAAATAAATTTTATATAAAAATATAAATAAACAAAAGGATAGATTGGGATATTTGGCAAATTTGACAGATAATTAAATTGGTAGTGGGGCAGACAAATTTTCATGGGACGTTACGTCGATCCGTTAATCCGCTTTTTCTATCGTAGTGTGGACGCGCTCTGAGTGGTGCTCTCACACGTTTTGCTGATGGTTTTCAAACTGTCAGGAGAGTTTGCGGATCCATTACAAGTAAATTATCGGAGACATGCGCAGTACTCAGTATAAATATTTTTGACAGATAAAAAATCAGGCATGCATTAACCTTATTTTTTTCTAGTAGTGTTCGATTTTTTTTTCTGTTTTGCTGTTCTTATCTATATTTATTGATTTAAAAAAACAAGACAGAATAAATGAGTGATTTTTCGGATGATTCGGACTTTTTCGATACAGAAACGAATTCGGACTCTTACCGTGAAAATCTTCTAGAAGACAGGATCAGGCCAAAAAATCTAAATTTTTTGAAGAGATTGTTCCTTCATTTAACGAAGAAAACTTGATAGAACATTTTTAAACGGACCGTAAAACAGTGAATGATATATCACAAGTGGTCAACCTAACCTGGATCAAAGGACATGACATATCTAAAGGTAATCATACCGCTGACTCGCTGGCCAGGGCGGCTGCGGGCCGGAAACTAGTTGGTCCCGTCCCCACCACTGGATTGACAACAGCAGCGATTAAAGACATCATTAAAAAATACTCCCATCGACTGTTTAAAGAACAATTGGATGATACCATGAACTGCAACTTCGCAAAAATAATGCTGAGCTATCCAGACAAGTCACTAGCGAAAAAAATCCTTATGATGTCCAGAATGAACCTCTGAACACTAACGGGCGTTCCAACTGGCCACTGTGGGCTACAAGGACACCTATTTAAAATGGGTCTACCGGACACAGAATTATGTAGAGGCTGTGCACAAGAAAATGAAACCGTGGAACATATTCTTTGCAATTGTCCCGCCCTCACATTTAAACGGAATTCCATGCTGGGCACGAACTGGCCATTACCAGCCGAAATTAGAGAGATTCCACATAAAGACGTCGTCAACTATTTCAAATCAATAGATTGGACGACTCAGTGAATCTCCCGCCTACAAGAGGAAGCACAAAGGACCTACTGAGGTCTAGGTGCAGTGGTATATTATCACCCTCTGAACATTCAGAGATATATCACAAATATTTGGGGCCAGTAACTATTATAAAGATCAGACTGGTCCCTACGGAAAACTGAGCCCCTTGATATATATGTGCATTTTCTTGTGGTATGCAGGACAACAAAGTGCAAGCTACAGAGATGTTGCAGATAGATTTAAAATTTGCATAAATGCTTTATATAAAGTATCTAGAAGAGTAAAGTACTTCCTTAGTAACCTGGCACCAGAGGTAATAACTTGGACCAATGCCCAAGAAAAAGTTAAATTACCAATACCGTGGTTATCCATTTCAAAACAAAATTTTAGGTTATCTTCTTCCTTCTTCACTTCTTCTTCGATCATGTCAAAAACGAATCTGAAGTTAGCCGCTAATAACTTCTTTATTTGTCAACTGTTCACACAACTGGTTTGAAATCGATCAGAAAAGGACATAAGCATTCACGTTGGTTTGGAAACTGTCACAAACTTGTTATGGATTTTCTGTGAAAATAAACCTTAAGATGACATTGCCAACCTTTAACCTCGAATTTTGGCACATGTAAGGCATTTTAAAGAAAAAAAAAATTGATATGACATGAGTACTTTATAACGTCAAATAAAATGTTACTATAACAAATGTTTCAAAAGCAATAAAAGAATATAGCGCAAAGTATTCGTGGCTATTCCGTCTACGCCGTCGTGCTCAAAAAATCGCGTGTGTTTTAAAGACCTTAATATCCACTTATATTTTAATATACCGTTAGGCTTGGCGTACTAATTAAAATGAGCATATTTATTAAGGACTATGGACATAATTAAAAACTAAAAGACGAGTAAGAGGCATCTTAAAATTTACCAAAGGACTATAGTGGTAGCACTCCCAATTAATGTACTAAACATGAAAAACTTATTGAATTAGATCGAAATATTAATTTTCTCGTTGTTTTTTTTAAAGTTTATCGGTTTGTATTTGAGGCAATACGAAATAAAGGGTTTTTCAACAAGTTTACGGACGTTGGTATTGGATAAAAAATGATTTATAATGTAAATTAAAATTATTTATTGCAATAGGTAGTATATATCCTTACAGTTATAAGTGGCAACAATGGATTTATTGCGTACAGATTTAAAGGGAGGATTTTGTCAAGAAATGGGGACGTAAACTGTCCACATAGATCATGCAATTCGAAGCTACCGGATAATTTTTGTGAGGTTATGTAAAAAGCAAGGCTTAGAAAAACAATCCTCAAACAGTTTTACAGTTGAAAGATAAAATTTGACATATAATTTGTGAGATAACACCACAAATGTACTCAGATGTTATCAAAAAATTTCAATAGAAGAATATCTCCTGCCAAAGAAGTCGTGGTGGCCATTTGACAGATATTGTATTCCACGTATAATTGTAAAGATGTATACTATCTATTGCAGTAAATAATTTTCATTTACCTTATACAACATTTTTTTATCTATTACCAACATCCGCTAGCGAGACAGGGATTATCCACACCATACTTTGGGCCAGAACCTGCCCTTGGAGTGACCAAAACCACCACACGAGGGCAAACTATGGAATGGATCCGAAACAAACACGAAGAATACTGGGAAACCTCAGTAGAATTAGACATGGAAAAAGCTTCATAAAAGGCCCATCCGAAAGAGCGAAGGAAGAACTACTCAGACAAAGTAGGAAAAGACTTCGCTTAAACAGTAGGGTTGCTAACGGGGCATGATAACCTAAGGGACACCTACACAAGATACGCTCATACAACGGGGACTCAAGTTGCAAAATGTGCGACGAGAAGGAAGAAACAGCCTACCATATCCTGTGCGAATGTAAAGCATTGAATCACAAAAGACAGGTTTTATGTGGGCAATCGGAAATGAGCCCACAGGAATATATCAACCAACCGGTCTCGGGGTTATACAGACTTGTAAAAGGAACAAGACTAATGGGAGGATTGATATAAAAGATAATGGGAGATTAGGCACAAAAAGCCCATGAGGCTGCGCTGCCTCCGGTAGTTAATCAAGACGGCTCCCAGGAAAGAAGAAGTAGAAGAAGAAACATTCGAAAACTCTTTTTGGAACACTCTTTACCTATTTTAGTATTCAGTCTTAACATAAATAAGCCTCAATTAAAATTTTATATAATAATATTATAACACTCTCCACAAATCATATCCAATAAAGAACATTTTCGCATATACATTTATACAAATTCTTTCCTTATTTTCAACTCTTCAAGCACTTGTTTCAAAAATTATCTTTTTGAAATAATTCTAAAATAATCTTTATAATTTGCAACGATTTATCCACTGACCCATTTTATTAATTTAAATCCGTATTAAACAATAGCTAAAGACTCATTTATTTCATTAAATCATTTTCATATAACATCCTGTTAGTAGGATTATAAAACTGATTACAAAATAATTACATGTTTGGCATTAGAATTATCTGGTGTTTTATACATCGGTTTTAGGTTTGTTCTATAATAATTTTTGAACGTACTCCTTCTGATCGTACCGTACTGATTTAAAATAAAAGCTACTTCTGCAGCTACTTTGTTCAAATAAGCAGCCCAATGGTTAATAGAATTTTGCTTTTGATTCGCTTTAATCATACCCCGCTATATTGAGATTTTAGGAAAATGTATTCCGTAAACTCAGGTAAACAAATCTTTAAGGATAATTTTTTGCTATTTTGCAAATAATCAAAGAATTATGTGGGTTTAGGAAAATTTAAATTTTTTAGACTCATTTATTTCATTAAATCATTTTCATATAACATCCTGTTAGTAGGATTATAAAAACTGATTACAAAATAATTACATGTTTGGAATTAAGATTTTCTGGTGTTTTATACATGGTTTTTAGGTTTGTTCTATAATAATTTTTGAACGTACTCCTTCTGATCGTACCGTACTGATTTAAAATAAAGCTACTTTGATTTCTTTGTTAAATAAGCAGCCAATGGTTAATAGAATTTTGCTTTTGATTCGCTTTTTTAATCATACCCCGCTATATTGAGTTTTTAGGAAAATGTATTCCGAAGCACAGTAAATAAATCTTTAAATACAATTTTTTGCTATTTTGCGAATGATCAAAAAATTAAGTTGGGTTTAAAAAATTTAAATTTAAGTTAAATAAATAAATTACATCAGAACAATTTAATAAAAATTTTTAACTTAGATATTAATTTAATTATTTTTAATATATTAAGACAAAAAAATTATGAATTTATAATATAGTACAAAATTTATTTTGACACCTACAGCAAGAATACCCTTTGAATTTTTTTTAATATTTAGGCTGCGGATAAATTGGTATTTTATGCATTGGGGACAGCACTTTTCTGTGATCAGCACTATTTGTTTGTTTTGACTCAGCTCGTGCGTGCGATACAGTTAGTAGTGTAAAAAGAAATTTAAAATAAAAGGTACTTATGCATGGTAATTTAGAAGTCTTTATTAAAAAAACTAGGGGGTTCTCTATATGCTACTAAACGCTCAGTAAATGACAAAAAAAGCAAAATTGCAGTAAAATATCGATTATTTACCACCAATACCTTTTATCTGCAGCATTGGCGTAGCCAGGAATTTGGTTTAGGGGGGCTCCTCCAGGGCGTAGTCAGGATTTTATATAAGGGGAGGGGGCAGACAAAAAAATCCTAGATTATATTCTTGTTTTGATCGTTGTTTTTTCCATATAAGTTTCACATGAGCAGTGGAGGTAGTAAAATATATGAAAATCAGAAATAGCTTGAATAAGTGCGAGCGGCGATGAAGGCGCACAACATTGGCTGATCAGTTGCCTCCCCTCTGACCCCACATCCCGCCCACCCGCTCCGCTCCTATGCCTATTTTAGTTAGGGTTCTTTATTACTTTTTTTTTAACTTCTTTCGTGTTTTCACAAAACGTTTTATGATTCATTTTTCTATAACAATAAAAACTACGCTACCCTTGTTATAAGTGACCTTTTTTAGAGTAAGAAATGATGTAAAAAAAATATATAAGAGATCACATCACGTATAGTTGGATTTCACAAGCCAGCCTTCAAGCCTGTTAGTTTCTTAGGTCTTATAAGAAGCGTCGCAAGTTATGAAGCTCGTCAGAATCACAGTTTACCAGCGAACGACCGCTCTTCAAAGGGGGGAAGGCAGCTGCCCCTCCCTGCCCGTACCTCGCTACGCCCATGGGGCTGCCCATATAAAAGACTTTGCTTAATATTCCGAAAATACTTTACTTTAATATCTCTATAAATAATAAGATAAAATAAATAGTGAACGACAAACCTCTAAACCTAAGTGTGAAGCTAGGGTACATAAGATTTAATCCTATAGAAAAAGAAAAATAATTGCTTATTACGGAAAAAAATATTACCTAAATAAAATATGTCTCCGGCAGCCCCTCCCTTCCCCTGAATACGCCATGATCTTCAGAATCTAAAATTATGTTCAGGAGCTACAAATATATAGAAAAAAAAAAACAATATAATACAAAATTGTTAAATATCCACCTATATATTAATTTTAATACAACTCGTTACATCTGATTGAATTTTATTTAATATTTATTTTTTTTTTCCAAAATAGGTGGTATTGGCATATATTTAAGATAAAATATATTGGTAGCAAAGAAAGGAAATACTTTTTGCGCGTTTCTAAAAACTGAGCAACTGCAATTTGACAAAAGCGAGGCACAAGAAATTGTTCTGCAAATTAAAGCACCTGCCAATCATTTATTTTAACTCATTAAAGTCAAAGTCAATAGGATTTAAAACATTTTTTTTAATGAGAAAGTATCTACATACTTTCAGCTGTGATAACGAATGCAAGAAATGTTGCTCGACTAATCAAATTTTGCAATTTTTGCGTCTTAAACTTGATATTTTTCTGCAAACTGTTCGCGGTAATGTTTAGACGAATTTAAAACTCTTTAATTGTGTTTTATTTAGTGGATAAACCTATTTTTTTAAGTCTTTTTACAAACAAAAGACAAATAAAACTAAATAATTAAAAAAGCAAAACAGAACTCGAAGCGAACATACAACCTAGAAACAAGACAGACTGTAAATATTTAGAGTGCAAATTTACAGCACGTACCATGTTATGTTATCGGCAATGCGGTACGTCTATTTTTTATTTTTGGACCTTTCGACTTTAGTTTCACAAATACAGTCTAATAAATAATTTGGGAGTAATATTTCGACGGGATTTTTATAGGCCATTTTTAGAAATATTTTCAAATTTATTTTTATTCATATCTACTAAGGTGGCTAATATACTTTTAATATGTATACAGAATATATTCTTTTGTTCTTCAAAGTACCGGTATTTGTTTTAGTATTTATTTAATAGATAACCTAATGTTTGACGCGAAAGTATGGAATTTTTTTAAATCTAGGAAATATGTTTAATTTTGAAAACGGAAATAATTAATTGTAATTCAGTATTATTTGAAATTAATAAAGTTATTTAAGTTCATACATTAGTGCATTACGTACGTAATATTTTTTTTTTCCCATATTAGTAAGAACCTAATTAAACACCGTCTACTTTATCAGTAAATCTCTAATTATATACACTATACTTTAATTACGGTACTCGCTCACGCTCGTACCGTAATTTTCGAAATCGTGTGTAATGGGCTTCTTACCACTCTCGGTATGTAATATACTATTTTCTACTCCTATATTAGTAAGAACCTAATTACACACCGTCTACTTTATCAGTAAATCTCTAATTACAAACACTATACTGTAAGAAGCCAAACTGTGCGTAAGGGCAGTTACGTAATATATATATATATATATATATATATATATATATATAATATATATATATATATATATATATTACGTAACAGTTCCACAATCGCATTAGCCGCGAGCCCCCAAAATCTTGAAAACTTTCAATAGATTTTACGTAAAGCTGGCTATGAAACAAATAGCATCGCCTTGACAACGCAAATGTTTGTATTATTATTTGTATTGTTACTTAAAGTTTACATAATCTTCTGCTTTTATTTATAAAAAAAATAAACATAAAGTCGTAGAAAATAGTATATTACATACCGAGAGTGGTAAGAAGCCCATTACACACGATTTCGAAAATTACGGTACGAGCGTGAGCGAGATTATAGATATATATATATTATATATATATATATATATATATATATATATATATATATATATATATATATATATATATATATTATATATATATATA
Organism: Listronotus oregonensis; assembly: GCA_019359885.1. Classification (NCBI taxonomy): domain Eukaryota; kingdom Metazoa; phylum Arthropoda; class Insecta; order Coleoptera; family Curculionidae; genus Listronotus; species Listronotus oregonensis. The sequence goes on from JAHBCN010002925.1 coordinate 41,619, forward strand.
TATATATATTATATAATATATATATATATATATATATATATATATATATATATATATATATATATATATATATATATATATATATATTATATATATATTATTTTATATATATATATATATATATATAATATATATATATATATATATATATATATATATATATTACGTACCTGCCTTACGCACAGTTTGGCTTCTTACAGTATAGTGTTTGTAATTAGAGATTTACTGATAAAGTAGACGGTGATAATTAGGTTCTTACTAATATAGGAGTTAGTATTTAGTAATAATAACTCGAGTGTTTAGCTCCATTGAACTTTTTTTTCGGAATTACGGTACTCGTTCACGCTCGTACTGTAATTTTTAAATCATGTTTAAGGGCTTCTTACTTATCTCGGTATGTAATATACTATTAAAATATATTTATGTATTTTTATACATTAATTAGTTTTTATTATTGTAGTAATTGGAAGGTATTAGGTATTTACTATGACTAAAAAGGTAACTTTAGTTTGTTATTACGAAATTTATAACTTAATAAAAATCGTGCTTTTGCTTGGAACATGTGTTTTTTAGTGTAAAAAAATACTTAAAACTTAAAGTGTCAAAATTAACAGAAAAACTGCATTATTTTTCCTGCACTTATTATTTAAAAAATTCAATTAATAGAATATACAGAATTGTAATAAATATCTTCGAAAATCTCGAGGCCTATAACTACTAAATGTATCCATATGTATACAAAATTTGCGGGCGGGTTTAACATTAAGTTAAATAAAATAAAAATCTAACACCTAGTAAAAACCACAATATATATATATATATATATATATATATATATATATAATATATATATATATATATATATACAGGGTGTAATTTAATTGATGGCTAAAAATGCAGGATGTGTTTTTTTCAACTCATTTTAAGACTAAAAGTCCATATAAACAGATATGCGAAGGAGCTCATTTTTGAGATACAGGGTGTTAAAATTTAAGAAAAAAAATTTTTTTTTATTGTAATTTTCATACCACTTTAAATATTTTTATGAAAATTGGAAAGGGGTTTATGCATTAAAGAGCATTTTTTGACCTATGAAACATTTTTTTATTTCCAACAGTTAAAAGTTATCTTATTAAATAAATTATTGTTCAAAGTTACATAAATCGTTTTTTCTCGTAATTGGTCCAATGAGATGCAAATAAGTCAATTTATTTTTTTAATGGTAAAACGGTGAGTCGTACAAAAAAAAGTCAAGTAACCAAATTTGTTTTAAATTGACCGGGGACACCAAAAATAATTTTTGTTTTAAGAGAAAGCAGTGGCGTACTACTTTTTCCTTCAAAAATATCTAGTCAGAGTCCCGTACGGACGCCACTGTTGGAAATAAAAAAATGTTTCTTAGGTCAAAAAATGCTCTTTAATGCATAAACGCCTTACACCAATTTTCATAAAAATATTTAAAGTGGTATGAAAATTACAATAAAAAAATATTTTTTTCTAAAATTTTAACACCCTGTATCTCAAAAGAGCTCCTTGCGCATATCTGTTTATATGGACTTTTAGTCTTAAATGAGTTGAAAAATCACATCCTGCATTTTTAGCATCAATTAAATTACACCCTGTTATATATATATATATATAACTGCTCAACAAAAAGATCGAACCATTTAGTTTTTAGACCTATTTTCAAACTGCGTTTCTTCTACTTTAAGCTGTATTGCATTTAGTTTTAGTGAGATGAATATTATCATGATATACAGGGTGATCAATAGAGTGCTGCAAAAAAAAAAAAATTTGAGTGTCCCATTTCAGGTAATTTTTTTGGTCGTTATAATATGTTACCAAGGTCATACCAATATCTCTAGACGTTTATGCCAGTTTTAAATTAAGGACCTCTGGCTTGCGATACACTTATAAACGTCAAATTTTGGTAATCAATTTTTTAAAAAGCTATAACTGGAAAATGGATTGACGGATTTCAACGAGTGTTTCATATTCGGAAAGCTCATTTCATGTAGATTTTTTTATGTGTTAAGCACTTTTCGAAAGGTTATAATTTTATTAGTATACGGGGCCAACAAATAGCAAAAACGTAGCTGATTTAGAAATTTTAAATATAGAGTAAATTATTAAACGCCAAAAGGACCATATGTGTGTGTTTTGTTTTAAAAATGGCCAAGTTAAAGTTTGTGTCAATATCTCGAAACGATTTCTACCATTAATCGATTTATGCTGTTTAAGTGCCTGTAAACTTATTCAGCAAAAATGCGTCGTAATTATGGCATTGGACTACCATAGGCCGTGCCTAGATAGTGTCTTGTGGTGCCCGCAAATTCCAATGTTCGGTATAGTACGGCCTTGTTGGGGTAATCGCTTAAGATTAAAATTATTTAAAACATTTCGGTGTCTAAAACTTACCGCACTATATGTCGTAGTTCTTTTCGTTTTTAATTTTTGTAAAATTACCTCTACAGAAGACAAAAAGTTTTGTTTAATTTAAAACTGTTTTATGACAATGACATTATTCCATCGTTGCTATAGAAACGTATCGCTGCTATAGATAAATTCAATGTATCAAGTAAACATTCCTTTGTTTTTTGTAGAGGTAATTTGACTCTTTGAAAATGGCAAAACTAAGCTAAAATCAACTAAAAAATATAGTGAGGTAAGTTTTTGGACACCGAAATGTGCTAAAAAGAGTTTCAAGCCTAACAATTTTAATCTAAAACATGTTGCGCAAACAAGGCCGTTCTGTACCTAATGTTGTGGTAATTATGGATACCATAATAAATTTGAAAGCATTTTGTTGATTACCCGTATTCATGATGTACAACACCAAATACCCTAATTTATGTTTAAAAATGTTTAAAACTTTAATGGTCGTTGGAACCTACCATTCAGACCTAATGCCATAATAACGACGCTTTTTTGCTGAATAAGTTTACAGGCACTTAAACAGCATAAATCAAAGAGAAATCGTTTCGAGATATTACACAAACTTTAACTTGGCCATTTTTAAAACAAAAACACACACATATGGTCCGTTTGGCGTTCAATAATTTACCCTATATTTAGGATTTCTAAATCAGCTACGTTTTTGCTATTTGTTGGCCCCGTATACTAATAAAATTATAACCTATCGAAAAGTGCTTAGAACATAAAAAATCTACATGAAATGAGCTTTCCGAATATGAAACACTCGTTGAAATCCGTCAATCCATTTTCCAGTTATAGCTTTTTAAAGAATTGATAACCAAAATTTGACGTTTAGTAGTGTATATCAAGCCGGCATAAACGTCTAGAGATATTGATATGACCTTGGTTACAACCCATATTATAACGACAAAAAAAAATACCACTAAAATGGGACACACTCGAATTTTTTGTTTTTTTTGCAGTAATCTATTGATCACCCTGTACATCATGATAATATTCATCATACTAAAACTAAATGTAATACAGTTTAAAGTAGAAAAAAACGCGGTTTTAAACTTCGTTTTAGATATTCAAAAAAGTTAATTTCTAAAAAAGTTACAGCAGTTTGAAAATGGGTCTAAAAATTAAATGGTACGATCTTTTTGTTGAGCAGTTTATATATATATATATATATATATATATATATATATATATATATATATATATATATATATATATATATATATATATATATATATATATATATATATATATATATATATATATATATATATATATATATATATATATATATATATATATATAAATATATATATAGATAAATATATATATAGATATATATATAGAAATATATATATATATATATATATATATATATATATATATATATATATATATATATATATATATATATATATATATATATATATATATATATATATATATATATATATATATATATATATATATATATATATATATATATATATATATATATATATATAATATATTATATATATATATATATATATATATATATATATATATATATATATATATATATATATATATTAAAAGCATGTGAACCATCAAATATTTTATAATTAAAAATATGTAACGTAGTATTCTTTATTTCTAGAGGCTACAACTTAGGTTTAATTTGTTAACTTTTTTAAATCCCAAAATCGTCTTGTTTTTCCTCCAAGACAACCCAGTGTCTTACTTAAAACATAAATGTACAAAAGATGTTGTAAATTGTTCCGAACGTCTACACATCATTTACCCAAGACCTACAAAAATCCAATTTAAGAAACTCGTTCACAAATTACCGCCGTATCATTTTTTCTATACTCTTCTTGTTCTTCATGAAGATCGATAAAGGAGAGAGTGATTGAATGAAGATTTCATGGATACGTCATTAGGACTTCCTGTCTTCTTTTTTTATTTTTATTTGGAACATGGGTTATTTGATAAATCCAATAAAAATCGTGTTGAATTATTATTTTTCTGAAATCTTTAAGAAATAAAAACATTTAAGTTGACCTTTTGAAGTAGAAATTTGTCATATTTATCATAACACTTAACATAGACGATTTAATGAAACCGTTAACAGGAAATAACGGGTTACGTCCAACTCGACCCCAAAAAGGAATATATTAGGTCATACAATTTTAATGCCCTTTGAAAAGCGCACAATGTGCAATAAAACCTTCTGGGAATTAGAAGCAACAAAGTGTATTGCAATTAATATCTATGCAGAAAATAGTAAAGAAACTTAGTTTTATTTTAATTTTTTACTAGTACGTTAAATCCGAGACAAAATTAAGATAAGTAGTTTGCTGAATTTAGAGAACTTTATAGTCAACGGGTTAAAATAGTACTAGAATTAAATCAATTTAAATTTAAAGGGCACAATCAAAAATGGCTTTTGGGTAGGCAAAGTGAAGGTATATTAAAGATACGTGTAGTGCTTACTTAAAAACTCTTCGAGATTCTTCTAATAGAGTATTAGCGTATTCTTCGAATGAAAAACATTTACACGAACCTGAGCTAAAAAATGTTTTGGTTAGTATTCATCGTCCGCATAAGTATGTTTTGTTTGTTTGTTATACGTAGGTTGCTTCAAAAGTTTTGCAAGTGAATAGTATTTATTAAGATTTTTCAAAATACATGCCATCAGAGTCTACACTATACTTCTGCATACGTATAAACCAACTATATATGCAATTAAAAACAATATGTATGTGATAATTGATAATTTGGCTAAACAGGCTGGGCATACTGTCTTACGGCTTCCTCCGTATCACTGTATGTTTAACCCCATAGAGCATTTGTGGAACCAAGTAAAATCAAAGATCAGAGCAGAAAATGTTACACCTACTTTAAGTCCCAGTGTTAGAAATTTAATAAAAAATGTGATTACTAACATACCAGTTGAGAGCTGGAAAAATTTACTACAGCACATTATAAAAATTGGCGACTTTTACATTTCTATCCAAAACAACATAAATCCTATTGTAATTAATCTTAATGATGACTCTGATAGTGTAAAAGAATTATATTTAGATATTTAGATTAAAAATGTAATTATGTATAGATAATGCAGATATAAATTTATTAAAACTTTGCATATATTTAATTTCTTAATGTAATATTAAGATTATACTTACCTAAATAAACAATAAATTATAAATCTTTATATTATTAAAGTCCGCTCCTAATGTTCTGTCCTTTAATACCTACCGATCCGCAGTTTTATTGCTGCCGGCACGTATAATCCATAAATGAAGGCAAGAGCTAACATGGTATACTTTGAGACATTATTCTAAGCCCTTATTAATTCTTCTTCAGTTGCGAATTTTTGGGCTTTTAATTATTTATTTATAAGAGGGAAAAGTCCGAAATTTCAAGGCGCGAGGTCAGGGCTATAAGGAGGATGATCCAACAGTGTGAGTCCCGATTGGGTCAAAACTCCTGACTCAAATTTGCCCGATGTGCCGGCGCGTTGTCGTGGTGGAAGTGCCAAGTACTGAGACGTGACTTTGGTCGCAATTCTTTCAGCTTATTTATAATTTGAGGTAAACAAACGCCTGTATACCAAGCAGCGGTGACGGTCTTCTGTGAATCCAACACTAGAGGCGTGTTGTTAAATTCATCAGATGGTTTAGCGCTGAAATCTATCGTGACTTCACACTAGATTACCGCTAGTTTTATCCTTTGTCCATATACTACTAAAACAATGGCCATCTTTCTTTAGCGCTTTTCCATCAATTAATTTAAAACGGCTTGGTGAAACAGCGATTAGTGCGCACGATTCATCGATGAATTTAACAACACGCCTCACCCTTTTTATGGAGCCTCTTTTAGCAAAGAATACTGTGATCGTTCTATTTTTAACTGATCTTTGTTGTTTAACTTTGGTCGGTTCTGGCTTATCTTCGAACACCAATAGTTTTGATTGAGATTTACTGGGAGGGTCAAAAAATTATAACCAGGTTTCGTCGCCTGTGACAATTGAATCAACATCCTTTAAATGGCCAGAGTCATATTTCTTTAACATTTTTTCAGACCAATTGACACGCGCTGCTCGCTGGCTTTCATCGAGGAAATGAGGGATTCATAAAGAACATAACTTTCTTACTTTTAAATCTTTATGCAAAATCAAATTTAAGGCAGATGCACCAATACTTAGAATCTCTTAAATCTGTCTATAAGTAATTCGACGGTTAGCTGTAATTATATTTTTTAACTGCGGCAATGTTTTCTTGAGACCTGCTCGTCACTGGCGGCCCGATCTTTCATTATTATCTAAATTGAAGATTTCTCGTGAAAATTCTTTATACCAACAAAATAGAGAGAGACACACTTATCGCCGAAAGTTTCAGACATTTTGTCATGGCATTCTTAGTAAGATAATCCAAGTTTAGTAGAATATCACTTTGTAATCACGGTGACTGAGACAAGCCATTTTTACAACTTTCCGCTAATCATGTAACAAACAGATTGAGCACAGGAATAACCTGAGTATATGTTTGTACTTGTTTGTCTCTATACTTATCAATGCGACCATTCAAACAAGTTCAAACTTGCATGTTTCTCATATTGCAAGACTTATGGAGCAGCCTACGTATTTTGTTTTTCTTGTAAATAATGTAGCTTTGAATAACTTCTTTAATTAACTGAATTCAAACCAACCTGGACCAGAAAATGTTCCGGTTAGTTCTATTTAGTTTCATTCGTCATTATAAGTACGAGTGGGTTTTATTTATTTTTTTATTTTGCTTTTCTTGTAGATGTTGCGTTATATAACTTTAATACAAGTGTAAATTGAAATTTACTTGCTTTTGATATTGCATTAAAATTTATGAACCTAATTGGTAAACATTTATACGCCATACTCGATGCCTTTTTTGTCAGAACGTTTTTATTTTCTGATGTTGGTATAAACAAAATAATATTTCTTGTTCAGTATTATAAAAATAAACCCTCTATAAGACCATTATACCATATAATAGGTATTTTCAGATTGCGTGCGTAGAATTACACCAATTTCCAATACGTGTTACCTTTTGGGGTAAAAAAAAACGTAGTATTTTACAAGTAAGGAAGCATCGACACAAAGGATCCGCCATTATTAGTGTTATTAGTTAACGTGAAATTGTAAGTATTTATTTGAATATACAATGTGGGGCAGAAGCTTTGTTCTTTTTTTGTTGAAAGCGAACATCTGGCTTGCTTGGGAAAAGCACATTTTTTAATTTATTTTTTAAGCGAAAATTAGGAGGTATTATGCATAAGTACAATAACCTACATTTGTTTTTTTTTAAATTGAACTTTTAAGCATGTTGCTTAGAGAAAATTTAGTTGACTTGAACTATAAATAAAACGGATTTGTATTCCATTGTCATACTGTGGTACAAATGTTCTATTCATACGTCATTCTATCGACCACCGACACCACAGCTAAGAGCAAGACAGATGGATATAGAACTGGGGTTAGCCACATGCTTCACGTATTACAACTTACGCCTAGTACAGCCCTCTGCACTGTAAATATGGAAAATATTTATTGTGATGCCGAAGCAACATACTACATATAATAAGCGGTGTAACAGATAAATCTATATTGCCAAACATATCCTCATGATCCTTTGGAAAAAAAAACGAACTCTTAGTATTTAAAACTTAAAATAGGTCATTAATAAGGGCAAATAATAGAAACTAAATATCTGATAAGATTTAAAAAAAAATATTAATATGCGAATTTATGTTTTTTTTTTGTTAAAAGTGTATTTAATGAAATGTAAATGTTCTTTTACTGTCGGGAAATCTGAAGCTCGTTATAAAAGAATATGAAAAAAGTGTGAGGCTCAATACAATCTTTAACTTGTGTATTTCAAATATTATTACCTTCTTTTTGTTGTGAAAATAACTCGTTTAAACATTGTTATATGTAGATAATAATGTTTTAAAAAGAGATTGTTTCTTGACCATGGGTGAACTTTTGTGACATAAAAGAAAATACTTCAGCTTTATTACTCTTAAATTCTTAAGGAACTTAATCTAAATCTCGGAAAAAAAGTTACAGCTCGATTCACTGTGCACTAAACGACTACGGTTTATATATTCAAAAAATTACAATGCAAATTGTATATAAAAAACAAGAATATTTATCATGGGTAAAATAAATTATTACTTTTTGATTTAAAGCAGTTTAAAGTAAAGAAAATACGTTTTGTTCTTTATTTACATATAAAAAACACATTATCCAAATCCTTTGATTTATCCTATAGTTAATATAAACAAGTGAACAATTTTTTTTTTAAAAAATACCTTTATAGTTAATATTTCCTACTGTTTAACCGACCAAAAGTAATAGGCCGGCAAATTAAGTTTGCCGCCATTATGCTTATTTGGAAGGGTTACATTTGGCAACATTAGTACCTATCCGCTTCTCAAATGTAACATCGGGTTGGTCGGGGAACAAGGTGAGACTAAAGCTAAACGATGGAGTCCTTCTTATGGGGCTAAGCGCTGTGACCGAAGATTTCCCTACCTGTTACTCTTTATTTTTAGGGGCCTACGAGAGATTTTCCTGATGGCGGAAGTTGGTTGCGCGCTCAGCAGAAAGTGACAGTACTAACAGAAAGCGGTTATACGTAACATCAGTAGTAGTTCTAGGTCGGACCGCCATTGTTTGTGTCTTGCATCGAAAAGACAAATATTTGAAAATTCTAAATTTCTGAAAAGTTCGGAATTTCTGGGGGTTACAGAGACCGACTATCTCGAGGTTCCACTAACGAAGTCTGGGCAAGCTCACGTTGCTCACAACATGTGTCTGGATAGAAGAGAGCTGGAAAATGATTTCCTAGACTAAAAGAAATCGAAGCCAAAAACTTAACAAGCAAGCAATCATAAAGCCATTTGGCCGCCAGTGGCATACCAGTTTGCCAAATCCTTTTTGCAGTCAAATAGTTCTGAATATAAATTCTGTATTCTTATACGTTTTTAACACACACTGAAAAAACTAATTAACTTATCGCATCTCCGCTCAAATATTACCATAACCCAAAAAAAATAAAAACGTGTTTATTGTACCATTAGCTTCATAATACTTCAATAGTTATTTTTGTAACAAGCACCTAATATCAAGCTGTTTCGGAATAGCATGAGTCCCAAAAACTGATTTAGGTAGGTGTTACAAACAATATGTTTTTGTTTCTGCTTCAAAAAAACATTTAAACTCTTAATTTCATACTCTCTGGTAGACCTTCAATTACTTTATCAATTTGAGTCCGATAGGTTAGTCATGACAGTATCAGAGCCGGTAAGTGTCGCTAAGCAACACTAACCGGATTGTTTCATTTTTATGAATCAAATAAGACATTTAAAAATATGCGAACATGACATTTTATTTCACTTGTTGACTGTTCATCATCATCAAACAGCCGTCCGCGCCCACTGCTGGACATAGGCCTCCCTTAGTGTCTGCCACCGCTTTCGGTCTTGTGCGTCCTGTATCCAGTTTCCCCGGATTCTCTTAATATCGTCCGTCCATCTTGTTGGTGATCTGCCTCTGTTCCTATAGGCTTCGTGCCTTGGTCTCCACTCCAGAATACACTTTGACCATCTTCCATCCGTTGTTCGTGCCGAATGGCCAGCCCAGTTCCACTTTAAGGTTGCAACTCTCTCTATGAAATCGGTCACACCCGTCCTATGCCGCATAGTCACATTGGGTATCCTGTCTCTCAGATATAGATAGATCTCTAAGCAACTCGCAGCTTCTACGCCGTTTATTTGGTAAGCGTTAACGTTTTTGCCCCATAGGTTAGTACTGGCAGTATACATTGATTGTATGTTTTTCGTTTGCGGCATGTGGGAATGTTTGTTTGAAAACATTCCTAAGTTTTCCAAATGCCGCCCACGCCAAGCCTATTCTCCTGATTAGCTCGCAGGTTTGATTATCTCGGCCAATCCTGATCTCGTGTCCCAAATATTTATATAAGGCAACCTGCTTAAAATTCCTACCGTCAACTGAGATATTCTCGCTCAATGCATGGTTGGTCATACATTGCGTCTTCGTAAAATTCATTTTTAAACCGACTTCTTTGCACGCTTCATGAAGGCTCTCCAACATAGTCTGTGCCTAGTCAATACTGTCGGCAATTATGACAATGTTATCAGCAAACCTCATGTGGCTCAATAGTCGCTTTCCAGCTGCTATCTGTTCTGCGTTCGAAGCGCATGAACTTAATGGCTTTATCCTTCCTGCTTTAAACGCCACATGGTTTCTTGGGCTTCGAACACGAAATGAAAGGTAGGTCCTTCAGGGGAAAGGGGGACGCAGTTATTGCGCGTCGGACGCAAAGTCAAAAAACTTGGCTGGAACGTCTGCTTGGCGAATATAGGCGCACAGGTGCTTCGTTGCGTGCACAAAACGGCAGGCAGGAAAGCGGCTCTGCTCTTCGTCTCAGTTCACTCTTTTAAAGGCATATTCCAAACGGTTTTAAACAGTTTCGGAGATATTCTGTCGCCATGACGAACTTCTCTTTCGATTTGGAATTTATTTGTGTCTGCATGAAACCTTACACATGCAGTTGCCCGTTTGTATATTATATTTTTCAGTAGGAAAGTATATCGATGATCAATACGCCAGCGTTAGCAACATTTTATGTTGATTTACGAGGTCGAAAGTCTTCTTGAAATCTATGAATACCAGGACAAGTGGCTTGTTATACTCGATGCATTTTTATATTAGGGTCTTAATAGTTTGAAGGTGGTCGTTTGTTCCATACCCTTCTCTAAATCCTACCTGTTTATGTGGCTGGTATTAATCTAATTTAGATGCCAGACGCTTAGTTATAATCTTCATAAAGAGTTTGTAGACACGTGACAATAAGCTTATCGGTCTATAGTTTTCTAGTTTTACAATGTCTTCCTTTTTGTGCATTATGATTATTATAGCAGTATCCCACTAGGAAAGTGTTGTTTCCTCCAGAAGACATGCATTAAAAAGCCTTCTTTTTTATAGACAGCATTAAAGGTATCGTTTTAGAAGTAGACAAAAATAACATTATTTTTCCTGATATTTCCCCTTGCCCCCATTGATTGTCTAATAGATTTTAAAACTTCAGATTATGTCACTCTCAAGCGTGTTTTTTTTGGATATGTCAAACAAGTCTAGTCCGGATGATATTGACGTAAGAGAAATTTTTTTGTTTATTAAACAGCCCTTGTTGCATATAGTTAACTTTTCCTTGAGACGGGTACAATGCCAGATTTACTTAAGATATCGACAGTTATTCCTATACCTAAAGTAGCTAAGTCAAATAAGGCTCTGACTTAAGCCCAAATTAATTCTTTACCATCTATCGAAAAGGTAATAGAAAAACAGTTCACGAACAAACGTTGCACTATAAACCAGAACTCCATAATTACGGGAGTACAATCTGATTTCGTTCAAAATTTGATGCGAACTGCAGTGCAGTGCGTGCTGGAGGTTTGGGAGATTAAATCTTGATAAAAATTTGGCAATTGGAGCAGTATTTCTCGATTTGAGGCGGGCTTTTGGGAGACAGTCAAAGGGGCGTTTAATTAAGGAACTGGCATGTATAGGTTTAAACGGCACCGTTTTAAAGTGGTTTTAGAACTATTTAAAGCACAGAAAACAAAACTTAAAAATAAATAATATTTTATCTGATGATTTATCAGTAGACTTTTGGCGTGCCGCAGGGAAGTATACTTGGACCTTTACTTATTATCATATATATTAATGATATTGTTTCATATAGGGGAAAACTGTTCTGCTCACCTGTTTGCTGAAGATATACTTTTTTATTTCGCATCTGCTAATTTCTTGATATTGTGAGAGTAAAAAGAAACTTGGAAAACGTTTTTACAGATGGTGTACTACAAATGGTTTAAAAATAAATGTAAACAAAACTAAATATATGATTTTGGGTAAGAAAGCCTATTACAGACATTTTTGCAACCTAAATGTTGACATTAAGGTGGCTAAAGACTCCATTGAAAGAATTGAAAATTTTAAATATTTAGGTATTTTAATAGATAGATATTTAAAGTTTAAAAATCATGCGAATCATGTTATTGGGCTCAGCATTTAAGGTGAATTATTTGATGCGCTGCTCTGCATATCTGACAAGGTGGACACGAAAGATTATATTTAACACGATCATACTTCCACATTTTAACTATTGCGCCACCATTCTATTTCTATTAAATAAAAATGAGATTTCTCGCCTTCAAAATTTGCAAAATAGAGCTACGAAAATCATTCTTAGGAAGCCAAGATTGACTCCAACCAGGGATCTTTTGAGAGAAATGCAGTGGTTACCAGTAAATAGATTACTGTTGTATAATACTTTAATTTTTATACACAAAATAGACCTAGGACAAGTTCCCCAATATCTGATGGACAGGGTTAATTACAATTTTAATGTTCATGGGTATAACACTGTTCTAGAAATAACTTTTATATACCCAATGTCTCTCAGTTCCGCTCACAAAACTTACTTTTCTTTGGGGGTCTTGATAAAAGCCTAAAAACTATTCAATCGGTAAAACCGTTTAAAAGGCTCTTAAAGAGGCATTTAATGAATTCTTTAGATTTGCTCAATTAGATGTGTAAGTTTTACATTGTGCCTTTCGCATTTGTTTATTTTAGATAATATGTTTGTTTCTTTGATTTATGACGTCTAATTTGTTGTATATGTATGAATGCTTCACCCACTAATTTTTTTAATGTAACCTTTAATGACAATAATAATAATATTTATTAATATTAATTTTTTTATATGGATATATTTTTTTTTTATTGTAAATTATAATTTAGTTGTATGGTATTGTATTGTACTAAATGTAAAATTAGCCAAGGTGCTAAATAAAGATTAATAAAGATATTCCTAAGCAATATGTTTCCTCCTGCCTTAAGAGACTCAACAATATTTTCGTTTTCGCTTGGGGCTTTATTGTATTTTATTTCCTTTAGCAACGCCCTTATTTCATCCACGGTTATATTAGGAATATTCTCTGAACCTTGGTTTTGTACATAAGGCAAGCTCTCAGGCGGATTGTGTTTTTTTTCTTTGCATAGCTTTGTATAAAGGTCCTCAACCAACTTTAAAATTTCTTCCTTATTCGAGGTAGTACGGCCTGCCCCATTTTCCAGCTAGATGCCTTTTTGGTACCAGAAGTTTAAAGGACTTAAACTTTTTTTTTGTTTTTAATAACCTTTTTTATTTCTTTCGATTTAAACTTTCTTATATCTCTCCTAACGTCATTTAAGATGTCTCCATTTAGGAATTGTAGTTGGTCTGCATTCGTGGTATGCTTGAAATTTAGTTGACTGTTGCCACAGGGAAAAAGGTGATGCGATTTTCAGAATATAATGTAAAAGACAAAAGATCCCTTTCGGCAGAATGTTACAGTACGACTAGGGTTCATGATTTCGAGCTTATAAATTTTCCCTCGCCCTTGAGAATTTCGATGCTAATTTCTCGGGTCTTCTCGGGTTGTCGAGAAATTTAAAAATTGCGTCCCACACTTTGTAAAGCATCTGAACTCAGCTAGAGTCGAAACACTAGTGAACGTGTGTGTATTCAGTGTTGCCAACCAAGCCCCGCTGAAATTCAATTTTTCTGTGAAAATATCCCTAAATTTCCTAGATCAAAATTAAAAGAAAAATAATTTACGAAAAAATTTATTGTCAGAAAAGTTCAAAAATTCATGAAATAAAATCTTATGGTAACAATGGACATAGATAAAAAATGAATTACCAAAATAAAAGTTTTTAAAAAAAAAAAACAATTTTAAAAATTCTTAAAATCAATCTTTTTTTTTTAAGTTTTCCTTTTCATAAGACTTAAATGCTTTTCATTTATGAATAATTTTGGCAGCAGTTTTCACTAGAAAGACGAATTAAACACACTGCATTTAATGCTCACTGATAATTAACCCCCGCTTTTATTTTTAACGTCGGTAACACTAAAATACTGCTCAGCCCTTCGGCATTACTGTGAGGCAACAAATACACGAACTTGATATTTCTTTTTCCCTAGTATTTGTGGGCAAAACCACAAAATACAAAAGGGCAACAACATGCAGAGATGCTAGAAAAAGATCTGTAATTCCCCAAAATCCCCAAAATTTAAACCCCGTATTAGATTAATCAGCGCAAAAAGAAGCAATTTTTGAAAAGATACAATGGTCAAACCATAACCAGGTATAAGGATTTAATAGGTACTTGTTATTAGTAATCCATTTAATATTAAAATTAATAAATTGAATGAAATTCTATAAACTGAACCGAAAACAATCCAAAATTAAAAATTTCCCCTAGATTAGAAAAAATTTCCCCTTTTTTCCCCCTATTGTGGAAAAATCCCTAGAACTGAAATATTTTCCTAGGTTGGCATTACTTGGTGTATTACCTCCCGTATTGTTTTATGTATAAAACGACGCGCCAACGCTTGCCGCGCTCGATCTGCGAGACAAAAGGGTACCAGTGCGCTTTGGGTGCCGCCCCGCCGCCGCGCTTTTAAAAACAAACGGAAAAACGCAAATATTTTTATTTTATAATTTCATAGACTCAAATATGATTTCTCGAGTTCTCGAGTTTTCTCGACTTGATTTCCGGGAAAAAGCCCAAGATTTCGAATTCTGGGCCCGAGAATTCCCGGGAATAAACCCCTAAGTACGACAGTCATAATAGACGAGGCGACGCGACCCCATGAGCCGAGTCAAGAATGTTTAACTGGTACTGTAGCAAGTAACCTACCGGAACCGGACTTATAACGTAAATTACTATTATTATGTATGATAAGTAGTTTGACAACGCCAGTTAATTTTTAAAAAGTGTTAAAATGAAAAAAATAGGTGTTTAATTGTTGTATTGGAATAAGTTGCCATGACGACTTATTTGGACTGAGTCCGAAAAAGATTCATTTTACGGACTGAAATGAGTCAGTAAAATAGCCTTTTTTGGAGCAAATTCAAAAAACTTCTATTTCAGAACCTTTTACGTCTATATTTTAGGTATTTGTGCCTAGGTGACACTAGTGTCATTATGATGTTAACAGAAATCACTGACTTACCTAAAATATACTCAGTATTTTATAAAGTGTTGTTATTTAAATTTTTTTTTTTAGTGCGGAACAGTCCACAAAGGCTTAAAGCCATAGTACTAACGCACCGTTGGTACTTAGTATACGTAATTAGGTACTTGATTTAAAACAATCTGTGAATTTTCTCACTAAAAGTGGACATATTGGACTTGCTGTGATGTAATTGTTTATGGTCCTAGAGTATTTCCAAACTAGATAATATTTTTGTACTGCTAAAATTACTTTTTATTAACAAAATTTTGTAAGTTTTCTTATTCTTATAGTGTCACAACATCGCAAATGTTTCGATTTTTATATTTTCATAGTGTCACAACTGAAAGAAATTATTTTTTTCATATTTTTAAAATACGTAATATCTCATTTTGTAAAGCTTTAAACATCTTTAGAAATTGCTTATACATATACTTATTGAGCTTATTTTGATGCTTTTTAAATTAAGACACAAAAAGTGTTAGAACTAATTTCAACGGCTGTTTCTCGATACTTCGCTTGCGGTGATGCGATGTTCTAATAAGTAGTTTTATTTGGACATGTTGACTAGTACTTTGTACATGTTTAAACTTTTTTAAATATATGACATACGGTTTCAATAATTTATTTTTTTTCTCTCGGGGCAAGTGTATTTTATATGCGCTTAAGTGTATAACAATTAAATTTAATTTACCTTGTAATCAGTACTGCAGGCAGTAAGATGTTATAAAATACAAATAAAAAGTCTGATTTTTAATTTATTGTAAAGTTAAATTATTGTTGAATTCTACGTTAAATTAATAAAATCAACTAAAAATTATTTATCAGAAAAAATATTGTACCCATTTTTAATTTTGTATATTTATACAAATTACAACATTTAACGTTTCACTACCTCCTATTCAGCTCGTGCGTAGCTCTAAAGGGGTCTAGATTTCCAGAACAGAGAATATAAATGTACAGTATGTCCATCGGGAGCAAATGGGGTAATTACTTACAGAATAATGAGCCAGTAATTGTCGAAATGGCAGATTTGTAAATTGCTAATCTGACTCATTTGTCGCTGATTGGTTTCTGTGTGCCGGAATGGTTTAATTTCGATTTTATTTCGGTATTTTAACTGATTGATAAAGTTTATTTCTACGCAAGAAAAAAGTTTACAATGTTTTTAAAGGAGACACTAATACATATAGGCTTGCAGGTCACCCCTGAAAAGTGGCTTAGAAATGGAATAAACGATTAGGAAAAAAGAACCAGTCGAAACCACATCTATTTGATATAACATAATTAAAGATACATTCAGTTGAAATTTGCAAAAATTTGAAGTGGCGGAACATGTTTAAAACAACAAAAAGACTTTTTATCAAGTGATTTAATGAAATATTTACAATAAAATTTTCACCAGGTTTAATTTGTAAAATTCTAAAAGTTTTAAGCTTTTATAGAATATACGTTAATTTGAATCGAAATAGTAATATTTAGAAAAAGTTTTGTTAGGCTTCGCATTTTCTTTTTTAAACGAAAAATTTGCGTAACAAATTTTGAAACCGCAAATTAAAAAATATTCTAAAGTTATTAAAGTTTTTGGTAAGTTTTTAAACCCCTAAATGGTCGAAAAAAATCATAAAAATTTTTAAAAGGGCGTTCAAGGCGTGCCGTTTGTGATGTCAAAAAAAATTAAATATAAAATATGTAAAGTGTTTCGGAGAAATAAGGGCACAGTTAAATAAAGATGGACTTTTTAATCCCAAATCTTAAGATCGATCACAAAGAAAAAAAAATATCTAGCAATTGCGACATTATTGCAAGTTGACCGATTCCAGATTGGAATAAACAATATCCCAAAAAACATATTAGGCTGGTGGTTATAAAAATCGGTTAGTTACAAAAGAAATTATCACTTATATGATAGCACATAGGTCTACGTTTGCAAAACTACCCTTATGCAACAATTTCAGTTAAATCTCCTGACACTGACGTTATTATCCTTGCAATAGCTCCTTATTCGAGTGCCTGCAAATCCGAATGTTTGGTTCCAAACTGGAACTATTGCTTCAAAAACCGATTTAAGGCGATTTCTGCCTTATAAGATTTTACAAACCTTAAGATGCAGTCTGTCCATTGCTTTGCCAGCGCTTCATAAATAAATAAATAAAAAAACTTTAATCGAATGTCTTTCACCGTCATCGTCATATCCAGCTCTAAGTAAACATTTTTAACTATTGGCAAACACATCTTTGGTACAATGCAAATTTTCTAGTAATGAAAGAACTTGACTCGACCCTACTGAGAATAGTTGGAAACTTGACGAGAGTTACTAAACTTCAATTTATTTCGATGAGCTGACGAGTAGAAAATTGCTTATGAAACGTTTTAACTTAGAGTATTCTAATTTTTTAATACAGAAAATAGTTAAGTTTGATAACAAAAAGCGCCAGTTAAGCATATATACCTTTTGAAATGGAAGGTAAAATGAGCTTAATTCCAATGTTTTAGGAAAATCGATTTAGGTATAATGATTTCAAAGGTAATACCCTATTTTTACCTTCAGGTGGTTTATTAATTATAATCAAAAACTCAATATAATTATTATGATTCTTCTAAATTAATATGAAGATATAAAAGCGATAAATAGAGAAGCAAAATAAATTGTTATAATTTTTTATTGAGTTCATATAAGGATTTGTAACTTACCAAAAAACTTCTTTGTTTACTGGACTTTGTTTAAAAAAAATTGCGAAACTTGATAAAACTTTTTCTAAACAGAATTATTTTGATTTAAATTACCATATAGGGTTAAAATTTTAAAGTAATACAAGGAGCATTATTTAGGTTATTGCGATTTAAAGTGAAACTTTCAAAAAATCACACGATGAAAAAAAAATATTTTTATTGTTTTTAAACATGTTTTACCACTGCGAAATTTTGCAAATTTTAACCGAATGTGTCTTAAGTGTGTTTTTGAAACGAGAATGGTTTCAACCGATTTTTTTTTTAATCGGTAGAAGATGAAATAATATTTGGGATGAATCTTTTATTTTAACCAATATAACATTTTTTAAATTGCCTTTTTATTTTTAAAATATATTTTATTATGTTCCATGTTAGCATAATAAATTTTATAAAGAAAAAAATTTAACACAGGATAGTATAAGCTGACAGGATATAAGGATTCAACCATTTTATTTATTTATTTTTATCTTATAACCGCCCACCATGTAATATTTATGCTACAAATGCTGCATCTGCGTATACTTTTTCCCTTACTTTAGCTTGAATTCCCAGCGAAACTCTTACAAGTTTAAAAATGTTTTTGAAGCCCATTCTTAAATCCTTACTTCGAAAGAAAAGTAATATAAGTCAAAAAAATACAAGTTGTGTGTTATATGCAAAAAACAGATAACACAGAGAAAATACCCTGGAAAAGTTACATAACATAAATACCTCAAATCCGCCACTAACGCGCTAATAGAGTGTTTTACTCCGCCCTGCGATTCTTTTATCGCCGCCATACCAAAAGAGACACATTTTTACTTAAGATAAAATTTGACTACTCATGACAAAAATTGACGATAGGTAGGTAGGTAGGTTTAAAGTGAGTAGGTATAACACCCTTCCACCGCGACCGATCGGTCTATTGTGGCTACCCCTTTTATTTCTCCCCCCGGCCAGACTTAATAAATCGATGATCCTGTTGGGAGAGAGATTTTACCTCTCCCGGCAACAAGGTTATTCCGAGGATTGAATCTTAGTGTGCCAGTGCTGGGAGAACACGATTTTTCCCGTTTACCCCCCCCATGCAAAAACGGCACTCGGGGTCTTCCGCTAGGCCGATCTTGTGCATGTGGGGATTTAATCAGCAGTGTCCCCTGTCAGTCCCACTAGATTTTAAGGTGTACCCCTTGATTGCTCCAGAGTTTGACAGTACATTATTGGTTCGGGGGGCTTATGAAGGCCTTCGAGTGTCGGCCCCGGGAAAAGCCGTAAAGTTTTCTCTTTGTGTCCAAGCGATATGAACTGCTTGGCCTTCCCTAAGATATACCGATGAGGGGTTCCCCGAAATTTTTTCTCCGCCCCTCTCTTGGCAAGGAGGTTGGGATTCATTACCCTCTAGGCCGGTGTTCCGGACCACAATGTAACCTTATTGTTTTGACCCAGTTTGGTCAGCGCATAATTGCAATTCCAGACGGTTTTCAATTGCACCGGCTGGATTAAGAGCCTTAAAAGCTGTTGACTATCGAAGAATTTTTAACTGTCTTACGGGGCAGTGCCGATCAACCAGCGATCTAGCACACATCTCAATAGCAAATACCTCCGCTTAAAAAAAATGGTTGCCAGAGTCCAGGCAAAAGGGGAAAAATCTGCCCCCGGCCTCTATCCATATATTCCAGCTCCAACACGGTATTCATATAAGGATTTTTACACAAGAATTGGCCCTTTTGTTGTTGTGACTTTTGTAAGTTTTAATTAACCTGTAGGAAAAGAAACATAATATAAAAGTAACCTATTTGCGTTAATTTATGTTCCGAAAAAGTGATATAGACCAAAAAAATATATAATAATTTGTTTTTCGGATATGAATTTGGCCCTTATTTTACATAAGTGTTTTTGGTATGATCTCTTCTCCTATTTCCGAGTTTAATAAATAGAATAATATACTGTCCGCATTTTAAATTTTATGACAGACCTCAGAAACTTATATTTAATCAGATTGCAACTACTAAAATAGCTCCTAAATATACGATATTATCGCCCCTATTTAAGGGCGTTCCAAGTAAAAATGTGCAGTTTTTAGAAGTTTTCCTTTAATTGTGTAGTAAAACCTACTTATACACCAAATTTCTAGGTTCTACACCCTCGGGAAGTTTCCCATAATTTTGATGAGTCAATGATTGAGTCAGTAGTAAAATGGGCGATTTTAAAAATCAAATATCTTAAGAATCACTTAAGAATACTTCTGTAAATTTACATACTCAATCTAATACCTTAGTGTTAAATTAAATAAAAGTTATGATACAATATAAAAACATTCATACGGTAGGCCCGAACTGACGTACTACGTCTAGGTTTGATGAATAACACAGGTCAAAATCTACGCGTAACGCCGGAAGCGGTTAGGTGTTACTAGGGTTTTTGGGGTTGCT
Source organism: Listronotus oregonensis (assembly GCA_019359885.1). Lineage (NCBI taxonomy): Eukaryota > Metazoa > Arthropoda > Insecta > Coleoptera > Curculionidae > Listronotus > Listronotus oregonensis. The sequence continues at coordinate 62,311 of JAHBCN010002925.1, forward strand.
GATTACGATGAAAGGTCAGTTAACCTCCATCACGTAAGGTTCGAGGTTATTTGAAGGTTAAGTAAAGAAAAAAATCACCGGAAAAATTCACGCGTAGGTTTTCGAGGTCACTGAATCCGAATCCGGCGTTTATTTGCACTTTGGATCTATCTATATTTATACATTTATTCAGATATTTCCTATGCTTTTACCTTTACTGGACCTTCAAATGACTTTGAACCTGATCTTATGGAGGTTAACTGACCTCAGATTTCGATTTGCCGACTCCGAGAACATACGTACAAATTTTTGACATTTTTTGAATCGTACTAAACATTTTTATCCCATAAACACTTTAAAAGAACCTTGAAATGACCTTGGATGACTCTAGGATAGATGCTAATAAATGCCGGATTAGGATCCAGCGACCTCAAAAACATATGCATGAATTTTTCCAGATTTTCCGATGGTTTTATTCTTCACTTGACCTTTAAATGACCTTAAACCTGACGTGATGGAGGTTAACCGCCCCTTTCATCGTAATCAGCGACCCCAAAAACCCTAGTAGCACCTAGCCGCTTTCGGCGTTTCCGCGTAGATCAAATGTTAAACTGTGTAATTAATTATTGAGTATGTTGTAACAGCTTAAAAATCTGAGCTTGTAATATTGGCAATTTTCCAAACTAAGTTTTTTGAGTTATGTCACTCTTCTTCCGGTACTACGATATACAAAGGCCGTATAAATTGATTCAATACATCCAGTCTAAAAAAAGAGCATTTATTTGGTTTACCTTTCATATACAGGGTAGTCAATTTATCTTATCCTGTTATCCGGAAAATTGAAGGTTTATTGAAATCTACAATTAGGTATTTAAAAATCATAGATTATTGTTTAATGAAATAAACGTCACGAATGTACCAAATTTGTTAAATTTATGGTAACTAATTAAAGAGATGTTACTTGATTTAAATGTGGGTTCACTTATTAATTTAAATTTCATTAAATATTAAGTGACGTCATTAAATCACTTCACTAATTGTGGGAAACAATATTGTTAATTAACGAACGCAGGTTTAATACTTTACGTCATTTAACTGTAATTATCTGTTTTAAATGGATAATTTTATTTAGATAGTTTTACTTTTTTAACTTGTTTTATCCCCATTTTTTTTGCCCATCTACAAATTTTGAAATAAGTGGCAAAGTATGAGATTATTGCTGTTTTTGTGATTTGTCATTTCGATGTAGTAAAACGGTCATAAAAAAGTATAAATAAGAAAATAATTAGATATGCTCTATATTATTGTTGGGGATTCATTTATTACAAAATATTTTTGGGGATACTCGCCATACAAGAGGAAATATCCCAGGATAAAGTCTTGTTCATTAACAGAGTGCACAGATCGATTAACCCTTACGAACTTGCAGGTTATCTAAAAAGGAAACTAAAAAACCTTTTAAAAATTAAAATAAATTATTCTAAGTGACATAGAATATGCAACACATTTATTAAATTTTGATAAAAAATTTTGAAGGCATTTCGAGCCGTACTTTTTATGAAAAGGCATTTTTTGTTATGTCATGATACGAACAATGTGAACATGTTTATACTTAATATTCAGTGATTTTTCTGTGTTGGATTTTTTTGGTTCCATTTGTTTCATTGCATTATCATGCCTAGAGTTCGCAGACGCGCTAATTTCACTCAACTTTCCGAGTTTGAGAGAGGTCGGATAATCGGTTACATGAAGCCGGATTTTCTTTTAGAGAAATCGCTAACCGGGTGAATCGAAACAAAGCTACAGTAATGAGATGATGTCGAGCGTAGTTCCAAGAAGGCCAACATCGACGAGTTAGAGGTACTGGACGCCAGAGACAGACTACAGAGCGATAGGATCGTTATTTGTGGAAACTAGCACTAAGAGATCGATTTTCCACAACAAGGGCAGTTGCGAACTAGTGGTTTGATGCTGTCGGAAGGCCAATAACAATAAGATCAGTTTATCGCCGAATAAGGTCTTTTGGACTGTTTCCATACCGTCCCCATCTTGTACTACCTCTGATCCCACAACATCGTCGGCAACGATTGGTATGGAGTAGGGAGAGACTTGAATGGAATATGGAATGGAACTCAATCGTATTCAGCAATGAGTCCAGATTCTATTTGGGCACACATGATGGCCGTGCAAGAGTAAGAAGGAGACTTGGTTAAAGACGGAACGTCCAATTTTCCATCTAACGGCATATTCATCGCGCTGTGAAAGTTATGGTATGGGTTGCCATTGCTTACGGCAGCAAGTCACGATTAGTGTTTATTCCAGGTAGCATGACTGCCAAGCGCTATATCCACGAAGTTTTGCAACAACATCTGCTTCCCTTTTTGGAAACATGTGTTAATTTAGACTTTTTAGAAGCATCTGGTGTAAATTTGCTTTAGTGATCTTCTCGATCTCCAGACATTTCAGATCAAGTTCCGGCCTGACGCCCGTAGTGTGTATATTACAGGAAACGTTTCAAAGTGTTTTCCCATCTATCATAACTTTGTTATCGTTTTACATAAAGGTATGAAATTTGGTATGTAAATTTACATAGGTATTCTAATATTCTAATGAAAAAAAAAATAATAATATAGTTAGTGTTCTCTAAGATATTCGATTTTGAAAATTACTACCGGTTTGAAATTTGGTATGTACGTGGGTTTGAGGACACAAATTAAGGAAAAATTTTGAAATCTCCTCATTTTTACTCTGAACCCCTGAAACAGGAGCCGTAATATCGTTTATTTGGGGAGTATTTTAAAGTTTTTACTCTGATTAAACCCTAGTTTCTGAGGACATAATTGTCTTAGAATTTAAAATTCAGGGAGGTTTTTATTCCTTTAATTTAACTCAGAAAAAAAAAGAGATCCAACCAAAACACTTATGTCAAATAAGGGAGAAGTTTTTATTCAAAAATATCGGCCTTTTAAAGAAGTAATGGACCAAGTTCTGTCCACAATTTTATTCTAACTAAATTTAGAACCGAATTGTGTCCATGGTGGCGCCTTTTTGATAGATTTCCATAGTACTGGGAAAATTACAAGAGATAGAACGAATCTGATGGCACATTCTAAGTTCGATTTTCCAACGGTGAAAACAAATCACTGCTAATTCAATTCGTCTCCGAGAGACCGTTGCATCTTTGTATCTCGGGTATTAGTAATGATAAAAAAAGTAAAAGCAAGTGTGTGTAGAATTTTATGTAGAATCCAGTGGCTAGTGATGAGGAGACCGGTCTTGGGCTTGCGGCTTGGTCTTGCAGCAAGACCAAGACCAAGACCAAGACCGCCTTTCGCTTGCAAGACCAAGACCAAGACCGGAGTATGCAAGACCAAGACCAAGACCAAGACCGAGGAGTGCAAGACTACGCAAGACCAAGACCGACCTGCAAGACTCTTGCACTTATTCCATTTTTTTTTAATATTATAAATTTTAATGTTTATATTCAATATATAGAGGTATTTTATATAGACATGACAAAAAAAATTGTCAAAAACTGACAAAAAAGGCGATTATTTAATAAGCAACAAGTTTTTTTTTTTGATAAAATAATAATTAAATCTATAACTTTGTTCTTTTATACAGTTCTCTAACGACGATAACGAGTAAATTCAATAACATGTTTTAAAAATATTGAGATGGTGACTCAATGGTCCGACAAAGCTCGATATCTCCGAAACCGTTCACGACAGACAAAAGTTATAGAAGCTAAAAATTACTTTCATATTTCTGATGTTAAATTAGCTATCTAGTAATGCCGCTTACAGGGTAAATCAAAAATTTCCAAAATTCAAAAATACATTATTTTTGTTTCACACTGTAAAAAGCGGCACAATAAGATTACATCTTAAAACTAAGATATAATTGTGATGGATTAATAAAAAATATATTTTTATCATAAAGTTCTTTTCAGATTAATGGATTTTAAATATCACTTCCGGTTTGGATGGAAAATTCAAAACAATACCAAAAGAATAATGAGGACGTCATTTTTGTCAAAACCGAAAATGATATTTAAAATTTAATCTACGACGACATTGTTCCTTTGTGACAGTTTAACAATTTCCAGCATAATATACAGGATGGCGATTTTTTTAATGGATTTTTCTCCATTAATTTTGTATTTTAGGTTAAAAGTTAAAAATAAGGCAGTTTTCTTAGTGGCAGTGGATTCTTTGGAAAATTCTGGGATAAAAAATAATTTTACATTTACGTCCTTTTTTCTATAATTTTTTTATGTTCAGATTTTCACAATCATAAGAGGAGATCTCGAGCTTTGTCACACTATTGAGCCACCTTGTAAATGTAGAATGTTTATAACGTATTTGTACAAACTTTGTACGGCAAATGTTGAATTTGAAGATAAAAAGTTCATATGAACTGAAAAGATCCTTAAATATTTTTTTTAAATCAGAAATCTGTGTTTCGTATCAGAATCATTCTAACGAAAATTTCACGTTACATCCGGTTAGTTATTAAGTCTTTTTTTTCTGCTCACACTCTACACCGCTTTGTATTTGCTTTAATTTTATATGTTTTTTCAAAGCAAATTTAAATAATTCTTATTACTTAAATGTTTTTATATGTTAAGAAATGTATAAAAGCAGGTTGTGTCTCAATTTAACTAAAAATGGACCACAATAAATAAATAAACCCCTACATTAAAAATATGCTTTTTAATCAAATAATTTAAATGTATGTGTAAAGATAAAATTTGTATATTTTAAAATTTTAAAGCAAAAAATATAATCTCTATCTTTATTTATTTCTAAGTACTAAAAAAATATATTTTATTTAACATTGCTTAGTATAAATAATTACTACCAAAAAAACAAGACCAGCAAGACCAAGACCAAGACCAAGACTGGGTGGTGCAAGACCAAGACCAAGAACAAGACCATCTTTGGCTTGCAAGACCAAGACCAAGACCAGGCTTGCAAGACCAAGACCAAGACCAAGACTGGCCCGGTCTTGGTCTTGGTCTTGCTTTGCTCATCATACCAGTGGCATGCTAATTTTTTTATCGGTTACAGTTAAAAAGATATAATGTAAAGTTGTTTTAATTTTTTATTGGGACACCTTGTATATTATTCTACTATTCGTTTTAAAATATAATTACTTTATTATTGATACTACACACTCTATATTGTTTTTCAAAAAAAAAAAAAAAAGTTATTTCTGAAAAAAAAAACGAAATTTATGGAAAAAACATCAAGAACCTAAGCATAGTATTTAAGTTGTTCGCTGCTTATATAAAATTTTATTATTTATTTTTATTTTTAAAATATATATTATTATTTTTTATTATTTTATTATTTATTTATCATTTATTTATTTATTTATTTTTTATTATGTTTTTAACGATTCATAGGCAACTAGGTTTTTATCTGGTCTTTTAAAAGGGTTAATACTTGGTTGCCTTTTTTCTCGATATCCAGTGAAATACATCTGAAAAGCATTTGCACTTTTTTCCGCTCTCAATATAAAATTTAATATTATTATATATTTCAAAGTTTTTAAACTTCATTTTATTTAAATCAAAATTTAAGAACACGAAAAACTGGCAGTATGTTTTTTTATTTCTTGCATAAATATTATACAAAATATTGCATCGACCATTATTTGTTTCTAAGCCAACTTACATTCTACTAATGCGTACATAGTTAATTAAAATTAAGAACGAATAAAAAAGAGCAATTAGCTAATAATTTAAAAACAATATTTATTATTTTTATAAAATTAATCAACTAAGGAATTGATAAGTTTATTGCAATGTAGATTTTATACAGGCTGTGCAAAATTTTAATCTTATGAGGTTTTCCTAAAATTATTAACAAGTAATCACTTGCTTTAAAAATAAAAATAATGTGTGTGGTATCAACAGGTGGTTACCTAATTTTTTGAAATAAAATGTGTAACAAGGTCCCTTTAACTTCATTGATGTTGTCAAATATCTTAATTTTCATAATTAGTTACAAAAAGTAAAATTTTTCGCAAGTGGTGATAAAAAGTGAGATATTTGACAACATCAATGCGTTTTGATTTTTTTTTTATATTTTAAACTTGAATTAAAAAGAATCATATCATATTTAAAATTTTAAAAAATATTGTGTGAAATGCGTTGGAAAACACTATTTTTCATAACTTACATTCTTTTGCTGTGCTCGTTACGAAAAATAGTGCTTTTCCCAACTGGTTTCACAAATAACTCTTTTTTCCTATATTTAGATACCAAATTTTTTTATTTTGCGTTTCTATAAATATATAAATTGTTACGGTAACAAAATAAATATTACAAAATTTAAATAGCAAAAAATAGGGGCTAATAAAAAATAGGGTTTGTTTCAAGACCCAGTCTTTGTACCGCCGTGAAACGGTTTTGAAACTGTTAGAATCGATTAAACGCAAGAGTGTGGACTTTACAGGGTTTTATTTAAGTTCAAAAACAACGAAGTTTAAACGCTTTCTGTATATTTAAAGGGTTCTCCTTTGCGGGGGGAACAGTAAAGGGATCGTGTAATACACTGTCACCTATCGGTTATGGGTTTATTTGACTGGACTTGCATATGGCCGTACAATAAACAGTTTTTTGCGAGATTGAAAAACACCTAAAAAAGAAGAGAAAAAAAGGTTAGTACAAATAACGTTTTTTTTTTCTGTTTAGACTTATGTTTTCTATAGCGATAATACAGCGAGCATACATTTACTAGAGGCTGCCTTGCCGTTTGGCAGTGCGAAAAAGCGAGAGAGAAAAAAGAATCATATTATAACTTTTTTCCGTGATTTTAACGTGTCGATTGATCGGCGAGGAGAGGCCGACCAATCAGCATGCAGAGCAGGGTATATAATATATTCCTTCCACCGACCAATGAACACGTTGAAGGGAGAAAGAAAGGTTATATCGCTATTCTTTCTCCTTTGCACAAATGTTGGCTTTCCAAGCGGATCACCAAATAACAGTTTATACATTTTTTATGAACAAAAGGAATGTATAAATGTACCACTAAACACAAAATAAGTCAATAAAACAGTAAAACTTGTTAAAAATCTATAACTCTATAGAAATTCTATCACAAATCCCAAAATAAGTCCAAAAACTAAAAAATCCCACACAAGCGGCCAGTACGGAACTGCGTCTGCTAGTCCGTTCTGCGCGTGATTTAAGACCCTAAGCGATGACTACCGCCACAGCGCACGGACACATTTTTTCGCCCATAAAATCTAACTCTTGTAATTTTAGATCTCAGTACTTTAAGAGGCCGAGATTGGGATGGGAACTTGGCCCTGATTTTATTTTATGAGAATGGGAAAAATAAGTTAGTGTATCAGTAAAATAATTTTGGTTTGTTATCTTATTTACAGATATTATCAAAAAATCTGAGTTTGTTTGTTTAAATTAAACTAATATTTAATGTTTGTAAAGAGATGCCAAGTTAAAACTGACAAAAATATCTTAACGGGCCAGTTTAATTAACTGTAGTTACGCCGAAATTTTCCTATATGCATCGAATACCCGAAACATTACTGAACACCTATGTCGTTAATATGCAACAAAATTATTTGACAAAATCGAGCGGAATGCAATTTATTAAACAAATATCCGCGTTTACGATACACCAATATTTTTCTGTTACATTCTTTGTGAAATTTTCAATCGGCCCGATTATAACTGAACGTCAGACCGCAAATGTATTTCATTCGATGCGGTTTTCTCTGTTGATGAAATTCAAAAATATTTATTTGTTTGATTAATATTATAAATTTGAGCTTTATAATATAATAATCCTATCGGTATATGCCATGTTTATGTGTCTATATCGTGTGATTTAGAGCTGCAGGCCACAGTACGTTAATTAACAAATATTTTTCCGGCCAATAATAATGTTTTATTAGTCCCGTTGGTGGATTGTCGCTAAAACCGATTTGTTCCGCAAACGCTAGCGAAATTAAAACGCTAGCATTTTGACAAATTGTTTTTTAGTTGGTATATTTTACTTCATTTATAGGGCAATCATTGCATTTCCTCTTTTTTTTATTGTATTTATTATAATTTTATTTTAAATCTGTTATTAATTTTCGGTTATGTATGTAGTAGTGGACATGGATAATTTACATCGGATCGGTGAGATACTGGTAATGTTGCTTTAGCTATAATATCATTAATCACTTAACGTTTTAATACGATAACGACACATTAAATCCTGCGCTAAAATTGAATCACAACCCCTAGGATTTAGTAAGTTTTAGTTTTGAAATATTTTTTTCTTTACAATTTTTTAGTCCAAGTTTAGGTATTTTTGGTTGGTTATAAGAATAGCAGGCAGGTTTTTGTGGAAAAACCTTAAGAAAAGTGTTATAATAGGATCTAGATTATTGTTAATGCAAATGTAAAAAAATTTGGCAAAATGAGGTCTCAGAGGTCTAAGTCAAAACTCATGCAAAACTAGGTTTTTTGCTCTTTTTTGTTTATTGCTATGTTGAAACCAATTCGGTCGTAAAAGAAATTTAATTACGAAACTTTTTGCAACTTACTACGGGCTTCCTCTACAGGCAATTCTTACAGAGTTATAACCGATTAAGGTAGAAAAAATGCGTTTTTTTTCGATTTTTTTTACAAAATAAACGGGACCTTTTTGAGAAAAATAGAGAAAGAGAGAGCATATCTGGATTCGTGTAAAACAATAAAAATCGCTGGTTTTTAAATGTATCTTTAAAAAAGAAAACACAACCATAACAGACCCTGAAGGCGATGTTGTGAAAGATAAAATGCACATATTTTTGTTAATGTATCTTTACTTCGGTACTATCGTTAAGAAATGTGATAAGTGATAATATAAGGCCTCTACTGTTTATCAGACGTCACAACCATACATCGCATCTAGAGCTGTCAAAGTACTCTCAAATAGTACTTAAGTACAAGTACCAAGTTTATGTTTTTTTAAAAAGTACTTCAAGTACAAGTACAAGTACTTGTTAAAATGTATTTGCTTTTCCAAGTAAATCCTAAAAGTACTTGAAGTACTACCCAAGTATTTTACTTGAAGTAAAACAAAGTACTTGAAGTAAAACAAAGTACTTGAAGTAAACCAAAGTAACTGAAGTAAATAAAAGTACTGAAATTAAAAGTAGTTTTACTTGACTAGCATTTTTTTCATAACATTAAGTTAAATGATGTATTAGCGCAAAAGAAAAGGTATACTTTAATAATTTAACGATTTACCTTACCTGTAAAGTCTGTTATTGTGATGTATGTATTAAAATTTTTAGCAAAGTTATTTTTTTGAAAAGTTTTTCGGGTTTGAGGTCCAATATAGTTTTTTAATTCGATCCGAATGCATTTTTTATTTTATATTTTAAAACCTTATAAATATTCAAAACTAGTGATTAACCCAATATTTTCTGCAGTTTTAACCCTTAAATAAATCATCATTTTTCTTTTTTCTCTAGCAACAAACGTATGTTAAACTAATGCACGTACCCTTAAGTCATAAACCTTTAATTATTATAAGAATTAATTAAAACAAGTTGGTTCCGTATAAAAAAATAATAATAAAGCTAAGCTTAAAGTGAAGGGAGTGGCGAGATATAAAGATTGTGAAATAAAATTTTAAATACAGGTATCTTTAAATGGAGTTAGAAACAAATAAAAAATATTTTCCAAAAATTTTAAAACTAATATTAATACAATATTTTGATGTTTTTTTAAAGTACCTATAATATTAAAGGTATTTAAAAATAATTGTAATTTTACCATTCTTGGTGCCATTAACAATTGAATTGAGAGCTATAATGTATCAGAGTCAGCAAAGGTCGGACGATCTTCTTGTTTTAACCTGTTTGCGCGATTATCTAACGTGAGAAAATTGGCGTACTTGATTGCTTTCTTTATACTTCAAGTACTTCTTATTTACTTAAAGTACTTTTTTTACTTCAAGTACATCGTAATACTTTAAGTACTTACTAAAATACTTCAAGTAAGTTGGTCAAATCAAGTAAATGTTCAAGTATTTTGATATAAATTAATCAAGTACAATACTTCATAAAGTAAATTACTTTAAGTACAGAAAAGTACTCGAAGTAAAATTTACTTTAAGTACTTCAAGTTTTGACAGCTCTGATCGCATCGTTGCACCCAAAAATTTAGAAAAATTTCCAATACTATACATTAAAACATTCCCAAAAAGATTTTCAACGATCGACTACATGTAGCCAGCCTAACGATAGACTATTTAGCAGCTGAAATAATATTTTGCTATGATGCAAGATTTCCTAATTTGCTGCCTGCCCGAAATGAATAGGATATTATTGGTAAAAGAAGTCTAAATTTGCAATAGCCTTGAGGTGATTATAAGAAAACTCAAGAAAATATCGGACACCTAACTAGAACTAACCAGAACAATTCCTAGGCGCATTGTGTAGCATATCTTGGTTTATAAACACATTATTAATTTATCTGTAAAAAATTAATTAAATTTTTGTTCATTTGTTTACAGTGTCTTCTGAAACATTTAAAAAAATATGTATATACAGGTAATGCCGCCTTCAAAAAAACCGAAATTGGCTTCCAGTGTATGTCCTATTGGAAGTATAGGATAGTTTATTACGACGACACCTAAAGATTTGAAGGTTTGATGAGAAAGGAAAACCTCTGCAAGTAGCAGGCTCCATATTTTAGACACTCGAAAAAAGAAGGTTTAGATATCTTCTTCCAGAGAAAGTTTAAATAAATATAATTAATGTCTTTTTCCAAGATAATTTAATTACAACTCCTAAAAAATCAATACTTTTAAGTCCTGAGGCCTAAATAAAACTACCCCTTATTGCAAAAAATTATAAAACTTTCATAATAAAGCTTAAGTCGCATAAAATTAGGCTTATTTAAATTGAAAAATAAATATTTAATTATTTGAAACTTTATTATATTTTCAACCTTTAAAAATTAACCTTTAATATGATTTAGTAAAAAAAATGTTTACCCTAGAAAATTACATATTGTCACAGAGTTGTAATTAAAAAATGTGACTGCTCAAAAGTGCTATTAATTTAATGAATTTTTTAATTTTCAAAAATCCACTCCTACAATATTACAATGCAAAAAATAGTACAAAACCGGAAACTTTTTTTAAAAAATGCATTGAATTGCTTTTAGAATGCTCCAAAAAATTAGTTTTTTAGGCATTATTCCTTCAGTTTTTGTGATTAAAAAGTTCTTTAAAAAATTTTTTTGATGGTTTTTTCAAAAGCTATAAGGTCCTATATATTAAAACTGTTTAAAACCCTTACGTTTTTAAAGGGATGAGTTTAAAGAGCTGAAACAAGGTAGTGCTCGTCTATACACACGCGTTTTAAACGTTTATATCTCACTTAATTTCCGTCACACAGTTAATTAAAAAAAGCAAAATGTTTGTTATTCAAAAAGCTACAATTTGATACCTTAGTAATTTTTACGTATCTCCCTTAGTTTTCGAGTTATTTTCAAGAAAAGGTCATTTTTTATTAAAATACTGAAATTTGATTTTCACTTGCAGCTCCATTTTTTTTTAAATTTAGCAAGTTAAATCGGTTAAAATTTTAGAATATATTTATGATACATAGATAAAGGAAACTGAAATAAGGTTACGACTTATTGTAATTAGGATGGTAATTACAGAGTTGTTTTCGAAGATTTTTGCACTCAAAAAATTTTGGTCTAACCTTATTTTAATTATAACTCACTCAACTTTTATGATACATATCTTTTTTAAAAAAAAAGGTTTTTTGCAAATGCTTTAAAAAAGTTATTATTAGTTTTCCTCCAAAGTTCGTAGATTTTGCGTTATTTGCCTTGGAAGCTCTGAAATTTTGTGTTGTGTGTGATGAATAACAGCTAATATTTAACAAACCACAACTTGGTTTGTATTGGTCCCACAGCAATTACAAAATAACCATTTTATTCTTTTTTTTAAAAGCTACAATTTTGTTATTTACAGTTTTTTTTTAAAAATGTATACTTATTGATTTATTTGCAAAAAATCGATTAAAAACGTTTCGACGTTAACGACTTTCGATCGCAAATAACTCGAAAAGTATGCATTTTACAAAAAAAATGCATGGAACATTTTTTGCTTAGAAAATATTTTTCCATCAACTCATGTGATCAAAATATATAAAAAAATTGCACCCCCGAGATGGTTTGGCAACCACCCCCAAGGTAAAGCGCCCTTTGGCATGATATAGATTTTAATTCTTGCACTACCCTACCTACTGTCAAAATTTTAAGTCATTCTATGCATTTTGAAAAAATTGCGAGGCAAATGGTTCGTTTTCTGGACTATAAGCACCATCCTAGACTTTTGCCTGCAATAAAGGCAGATTCATATTTAAAAAAAAAACTTTCCGAAAATTAAAGGGGTTTTTTTATATGCCGACACAATGTTTAATCATCGGCAACTTTAAAGTCCAAGAAGCTGTGAGAATTTTTCTGGCCCTAACTGATAAATACTCTTTGTTTCCGTTTTAATTGATAACTAGTTTTATTTGGTCGATTTCTCTTTGTTTCTACGCCGCACTTTATTATTTTAGGTTAGGTTCTCATGACTGATATGATATGTATTATAACACAATAATAATACATATCTATGCATGTTATCTGGGGCCTAATTTATACATTCATTTTAATTTGAGTGTTTAAGTTTAACTAAAAGTTTTCAGTTCTCGTTACCTTACAAATATTGTAAAAATAATGTATAATTAAGAGTGCATTTACGCTACACCTTAGGGGTCGGGCGAAAGGACGCGGAGACGGTGGGCGGAGGCTAACAAACTCCCACTACCACAATTTTCGTATAGCCGCATTAAAAATATTATATTTTATTTAGGTTCTTCCAAATTCGGTGTATCGATGCGATGTTGTTTCCGATTGCAAGCCTACAGGAGATAACGTTTTTCGGTAACTAGTTTTCACTTAAATGACATAAATTATACACCATTTTAAAGGTAAGGAAATAATCTATGCCTCTGCTGTAACGGATTTTTGAAATATGAGTCGAGTTAAGAGAAAATAGTATCTAAACATAAACGATTTTAGGGTGACTTTCACTCAAGGAAATATTAAAAACTAAATTCCAATTTTAAAAACTATTACAGCAGATGCCTAGATTTAAGTGTTGGCTTTCATATAGTTTTTGAAAATTATCGATAAATTATACCGTTTTTATGAAAAACATTATGCCCCGAACCCCAAATTGAATCCAATTTTCGCGGCGCGAATGGACTCTTAATAACACAAGCCCACAAAAAAAATAAGTGGTGTGTACTAGGTATCGGACTAGGATTTTTTAAAGTATTTTTTCCGCTGAACACCAATCTGAAGTCAGATTTGGGGTTAAACAGGAAATAATGAAGAAAAGGATCAATATCTTAAAAACTATAAAAGATACACGAAAATTTATAAAACAAAAACAATGTATTTTTAAACAACCTTTAATTTACGTTTTTTAACCTTTTTTCTAAATGCAATAGTTTTCGAGTTATAATGAAAAAACCGAATTTTCAGAATTTTTTCTGGAAAAAATTTATTTTTTTAATTTTTAATTTTTTTTTTGATAATTTTAAGTGAATTTAAGATTCAAATGAATTAAATAAATAATTTATTATTAAAAAAGAATCACAATAATATTTTTTTCTATTTTAGACTAAATTTTTTTGTCAAAATTACATTTTCGTTTACATCTCCTTTATTATTTATCTTATCAAAAATGTTTATATAACTTTTTTATAGATAATTTAAAAGGCTTTCTTTTTTGTTTTATGAAATTTTTGTATCTCTTATAGTTTATATAGTCGTAGTCCAAACCTTCCGCGGTAGCAGGTTTCTGCCGGTAAATGTCGGTTTTTTGGGGTTTCCTAGATTTTTTGCTGTTTAACCCCCAATTTTGACCCTAGATTCGTGTTCAGCGGAAAAAATATCAGAAAATCCTAATCCGACACCCCCAGCAGACACCTATTTTTTTTGTGGACCTTTGTAATTATACAGAAATACATATTTTTATTTATTTTTTTTTAAAAATTACTTATTAACTAAAATAATATTTACTCTACCAATTAAAGTAGTATTTAAATTAGGAAATTAAAATATCGGTAAAGTCATAGTTTAAAGAATAGTTCTTTAAGAAGACTTTAACAGAGTGTAGATAGTGCAATAATAAAGTTGAGCTAAAATGTGATTTTAACTCACACCCTAAAATGCTGCTGTCATTTTAAAAGCACAGTGATTGCAGATCACTACTTTCTGCATCAGTGTATTGTTGTGTCGTTAAAATCATGTCAGATCTTAAAAGTGGTAAGAAAAATAATGAACCGATAACAACTGACCATGTAATAGATATTACGGATAAGTAAGATACTAAAAAATAATTAAATATTTGATTTCATGTTTTAGTAAGTTTTTGTTGGATTACTTGCCTTTAAAGTTTTTAAAAAATGGGACCACTTCGATATTGGTCCCGGGGTATAGTGAACTAAGCCAGCTCATCCTATTTTTCTTACGTTTCGGTGGCAACATAAACTTTAATAAAAAAATTGAAATTAAAACTAAATTTTTTAAAAATTTTTGTTTAGAAATTTAGGATATTTTGATGTCTTTTTAATATTTATGACGTTTTGTTATAAATAACATATTAGTTTGCTTGACTGGTGTATTTATAGTTTTCAAAAGAATTTTTTTTAATTGACATATTTTTTCAAAAGGATATTTATTTTTAACTAAAGTATTTACTAAAAATTATGCCTATGTATTATTATCTTAATTAAAATAAACAATTTTAAAACTATCTTCTTATTTATAATTAGATGATTTGCGTTGTACCTGTTGTTATGTGTAGGTTTTCTTGAAATGTTTTTTACAAATATTTAGGTTTTTTTCCTGGAGTGGTCAAATAAAAAAGTTTGTTTTTGTTTAAAAAGTGTATTTAATAGCGGATTTTTGCGTATTAGTGTGTCTTAATATTTTTTAAACAATGTTTGTCTTGTTGCTAGATAGATGAAAACCACACATTTCTAGATTCGCTGAGCAAGACAATTTTTTTTGATTTTTGCCATTATTCTTTTTCATGTTTTAATGTAATTAATACATATTTATTTAAAATATTTTTTGGGTTACCCCCAGACTCGCCAAAAGGGGCCGCTCTTGTCTAGGTTTTAGGGTATTCATTTGTGCACGCACACAGTCAATTGACCCTTAAATAACCTGAGAAAGAAGAGTTCTCATAATTTCTTAAATGTTTAGAAGAAAAATTTAAATAGTTTTTATTCTTTTAACGATTTTATTTTTTACAAATTTTAAGGTTTATTTTATATCTTGAGAATGGTGACCGAATTGTTTTGTATTTAAAGATAGTTTTGAATTTTTTTCCAGGTGATCTCCATATTCGCAAAGGTCAATCGACTCTGTGCGTGCCCGGGGTCTCTTCTAACAAGTCTGGAGAGTAACCTTAAGAATATTTTATAATAAATAAATCCGCCAAAACAATATAAAACATACCTACAATTTGAATACACAATATTTAAATTTTCTAACTATTTGTCAGCCGGACAGGAAACAGAAGAACGAATATTTCAAATGTATAAAAGATGAGGTGCGTTCAGTGCCCAATTACCTGCTAAATTATTGACTCGCAATACGCATAAACGCAAACAACTGTCATTTGTTTCCGTGCGTGTTCAGCGTAATTTTAGTTGTTTTTTGAGCAAATGTGGGGTGAAGTTCTGTGTATGATTTTTCAATCATGGATTTATTAATAATGTTAATAAGTACTATTATTATATTTTAGGGTAAAAAACAAACGTTGGTTATACAAAAAATGGTTTATCTTAAATAAACATTTTCGTTTAATTTCATAAAATAAAATAAAATAAAATAAACTTTAAAAAAAAAAATTATATTATATTGTAATGGTAACCACTTTTTGTTGCTATTCTGTTAGTCCAAAACTAGACGACAAAGACGATAAACGAATGATTACAAAGACAACATCTAGAATGTTGTTTAATGTTCGAGAAAGGCATTTAAATAGGATAAAGATGCCAGAGCAGTAAATGTAGGAGTTCGTTTTAAGAAAGTAATATCTCATACTTCTGATTATAGTACAGGTGATGAGGCATTTTGGCTCGGAATTTTTTTGTCCTGCATGGATTTACCTGAAATTTTCACAGAAGATAGGGAACAGCCCAAGGATCAAAGTTTATATCATGCCGAGGTGTGCTTTTATCCTGGGGGTGGTTCCCACCCCATCTTGGGGTAAAAGTAAAAGAAATCATAATAAAGTAATTTTAAGAAAAAATATATTATACAGAATACTTAAGAATATGCATTTTATCAAAAACTGTAAGACAAAATGAGCTTTAAAAAAAAATGTTTTTAAATTTCTCTACAACCAATACGGAGCGACGGCTTGTTAATGGTTAGCTTTTGTTCGTCACATGCTAAATTTGAAAGAGAGAGAAGAAGTCAAATAGCGGAAAAAGTTTGCATTTTTCAAGGAAATTATATAAGGTCTTTTTTAAAGTAAAAATTAGGCCTTTTTTAAAAAACAAAAAAAGAGTTTCTTGCATAAAAATTGAGCAAGTTTTGATTAAAATAAGGTCGGTCCCTACTTTTTTCTACGAAAGATCATTAAAAACACCCCCTAATTACCCTCCTAATTAAAATGAATCTGTACCCTTTGCGATTCTTTTTATATATGTATTATTAATACATTCCAAAAGTTTAACCAATTTAAAATGCTTAATTTTGAAAAAAATGGGGCTTAAAGTGAAAAACGGTTTTCCGCAATTTCGTAAACATATCCATTTTCTTCAAAATAACTTCAACAATACTGGTAGATAGATACGAAAAAAAATGCTTGAGTACCAAATTGTAGCTTTTTTGATAGCAAAGACTTTTTATTTTATAGATTTTTCTGTACAATAAATATTTGGCCAGATATGGCCGTTTAGAGCCCTTATTTACGAGCAAGCACCACCTTATTCTAGCCCTTTAACCTCATCCCATTTTTAAACTAAGACATTTAAAAGGATTTAATTCACATAGCCTGGTAGCTCTTAAAAAACTCTACAAAATTATTTTTGAAAAAACTTTCTATCATTAAAACTAAAGGAGCTATGTTTAAAAAACCAATCAATTTTTTTCGAAAAATTCGAGTAGCCCACTACGGAGCATAATATTTTATACAACCGGTATACTTTATACTTTTACCGGTATAATTTTTGTCTGTAATTCTACTTTTTTTTCCTATTTATATCCGTTATATTGGTTTATAAGAATTGCAATGTTGTTAGGGGTGGTTTTTAAGGATTGAAAATTTATAAAAAATTATATTGGTAATTTTTCAGGCAGTAATATTTTTAATAAATAGATCTGTCGAGCTATTAATTTTTTAAGAATACATCTTTTTTTTAATTAAGCTATAAAAAGGGTTGATTTATAAGGGTCAAAAGGTTGCAAAATAAAATTAGTACATAATAATTTAAGCAACAGCATTCTAAAATTAAATCACTATAATAAATTAATCATTTTTGTAGGGTATTTTTTTTTACTTTAAGCTCTAACAAGGGTTGATTTTTAAGGGTTGGCATATTTTAAAATTGTATTCCAAAGCATAAAACAATCATAAATTAACTAATCCAAACTAACTTTTACCCATCTTAAGGTTTAAAATGTTATTTTATAAGTTTTGAGAATTAGGGGTAGTTTTCACCCTTAAAAAACAAACAGCGCACATCACCATGAAATAAAAAATGAAGTAGAGGGTTAGAAGCGCCTAATTTCAAATTTTTATGCAAATGATAAAGATAATTATGTATTATCAAATCGTTTTAATTTGTCAAAACAATTCTTTTTTGTAAATCTCATGAGGGATGGTTATTTAAAGGTTAAGTTATGGTAGTTAAATATTTATTATACCGTAAACTGTTAAAATATTTTTTTCTACAATAAAAGCGTTATTAAATGATTTTAAAATTAAAAAAAAAACATTTTTTTGTAATTTCGTTATTAAGGGTAATTTTTAAGGGTTGAAACGTTAGAAATGTAATGTTAGATATAATTCACCACATAAAAATATATTCATTCTACATATTTAGCTATGATTTTAATTTACAAAAGGTCTATTTTTATGGTTTTTCAATTTTTTAGCATAAGCGGTGGTTTTTACCCCCTAAAAATAAAAAGCACACCCTTAGCATATATAAACTTTGATCTAGAGGGTAAAAGCAACTTAATTCCAAATTTTCATAAAAATTGAAACTGTACAAACACTTTTTTTTCCCCATCCACTGTACTATTAGCCGTGCTTAGCTACACAGTTAGACAAGTAGACGAGTACTGATGAGTTATTGTCATCTTTTATTTTGGCTTTCGAAAAGTAAATACGTGCTTTAAAAATTACACATTCTTTACGAGCAAATAACCGTTGATGCATGAAAAAAAGATAGTCCTTTCTTCCTTAAATGGCAGTAAGTCTTTCTGGTTATTTGTTACCAATAATACATTGGTGTAAATTTCAAAATTAATTTATTCTGTGGATAACTTGTTTTAAATTTTTTAGAATTGTCACCCTATTTTAAACTAATTTAATAAATGATTCAAAATGTGCCCATTCGTTGGCCACACATTGAAATAAATCCGACTTTTCCATAATTAATTCCTAGTTTTTCAGCCTCTATTATTTATTTTGTAATAACTTATTATTAAAATGTTTATTTTAGTTTAATATTTGATGCGTGTAATTAACGGGCTTTGGATTTATTTATAAAGCCAATGGCGACTATTTTACCAGATTATTTTCACCCGATTTTGTTACAAAATTGATGTTTTGGTTGGTGGAATCCTAATAGTGAAATAAATATATGACCTTTGGGGTATTATATAATAGCTTGAATAAAATTAAATAGTTAACGTTTAAATTAAAAAATAAATAAATAAATAAATCATATTACCATTTTTAAGAAACCTGAAAGATATGATGTTTTATTTAGTAAAACAGAGGTTTGGTTAATAGGCTGGTGATTATCACTTTGAATAAGGAACAAATTCGTAAGAGCTATTTTCTGATAATAATTTTAAGTGCCTAAATAAAAAAAAAATAGAAAGTGCTATTAAATTTAGGTTTGTATTTTTAAAAGCGGGGTAAATTTGTGATCAACCCAAAAATTCAAAATTATATTGTAATATATGCATTATTAGCAGAAATATGTAGAAAGCTTTTTTGTAGAGAAAAATATTTCCTATCGAATTGGCACCTTTAAATGTCCAAAAATAAATGCAAAAAAAAGGCAAAAAAAACATAAAAACGCAATTAGATTTTTTCCGATTTTTGTCTACGACTGTTCTATGGAAAAGAAAGCTGACAGCTAAGTGTATCTTATTTAAAATTAAAAAATATATGTTTTGTTTTGATTTTACAACTTTTTATCAGTTTTTGTGGATTTTTATTTTATATGATATATTTTGTTTTATAAAATAACGTATTTTCATCAAGGTTTTAGAACATTATTTTAAAAATAAAACCTCTTTAATAAAGCATGTAAAGTTTTATTTTTTTGTTTAATCTAACATGGTTTTGTCCTGAATAATTATTGTACATAGTATGTAATGATAAAAACAAAAGGTTTTGTTTAATAAAAAAGTAAAAAAAAAAATATTTTTTAAAACTATTTAACATTAAGAGCAATGTCATTTCATATATATATATATATATATATTTTATATATTTTATATATATATATATATATATATATATATATATATATATATATATATATATATATTATATATATATATATATATATATATATATATATATATATATATATATATATATATATATATATATATATATATATATATATATATATATATATATATATATATATATATATATATATATATATAAAAATTAAAATGCAGGTTATAAAACTCTAAACACACAAACCCACATATAAAACTATAAGCAAAAGTCCGATTTATGTACACCTAAGTTATTTTCCAATAATGCTCCCGCAGGGGGCATTCTGTATCCTAATTACAACAAATCATTACCAGATCTGTCTGTTCATCAAGTCCAGTGGCGGACGCACACAAAATTTTACAAATAATTTAGTAATAGTAGTGGCGGAAATGGCCCAAACCGGAAATGATTGCACGACTGGTATGATGGCTTCCGCTAGCACTAAGAGCCACTATAGCGGTCAAGAGGAAGGGGGTACACGCATCTATTATTGCTCTATTTATTAGTTTCGAATTTGAGAACAATATTGGGGTTATTTCCTTGTCATTTCCCTTTTTTACCTTTTAAAATGTGTGGGAAGTATTTAAGCGGCATTTGATGATTATGTTACAATTCTATCCTTTTAACCCAATTTTAATTAAGGATATACAAGGAGCAGAATACAAGGAAGAAAAATAAGCACAAATTAGGTTTTGTTGTAAGTACTTTGAATTTTAGTCCGATTTGAAAAATTTATTAAATAGTGTTACCAAATAGTTAAGGCTAATCTCTTTTTTACATTTTTTACATAATACAGACATATAACTTGCCACCAGTTAGTTAAGCATTACTTTTTTGTTTCTAAACGCCTGAAAGTAGTAGAATAAGTTTTAAGATAAGTTAAATATTTTAATTAGGTCTAGTTGCAATTAGAAATAAAATTTCTAGTTCAAAATCACGCCCATTTTTTTTTTCAAAAGCGACACAAATAAAAAAATGTAATATTATAGTAAAGGAAAAGAAAAAATACCTTATAGTTTAATAGTTTTACTAATTTTTTAGATTGACCTTTGGTCTGCATGTAAATT
>JAHBCN010002926.1:0-82842 GCA_019359885.1 Listronotus oregonensis
TAGGTATTTTCACGGCTTCTGCTCAGAGGAGTTGGCCAGTATAATTCCTTCTCTGGCAGCTTCCAACAGAGCAACCGTAGTGCAACTTTTATGCATCCTTTACAGTTCAGTTAGAGAGGCCCGAACTTCCTCTTCTTCGTTCCTTTATCCCTAGAGTGTCAAGACTGTGGAACCTACTGCCCAGAAGCTTTTCCTTCCTCCCATTCTCCAAATATTTAAGTCTTGTGTGAACAAACTCCCTCTCACCACATTAAGGCACCCACGGTACGTTAGTACTTAGGCATCAGCCTTCGTGGACTGTCCCAAGATAAAAAAAAAAAGTTAAAAAAATAAAATTCAAAGTTAACATATATATGATCTCTTTAATTACCAATTAAAGTCTTAGTGGTCCTTAACCCTTATAGACCTACCGTCCTTTAAAAAGGACGCCGCATAAATTATGCATCCGCGTTAATATTTCTACTTATTAAAAGGTGGCGCCACTAATATTAGATCTTAAAAACAATACGAAACCGTGTTAAAACGTGCTGCAGACCGAAACAGTTTTTATTTTGATTGTACGTTGTGTTGTTTCTGTGGAATTTTCAAATCAATTGCAATGAGCAATTGGAGGTAAGTTTTTAAGTTTTTATCATACTTTTAAGTCCAGTATATATTTCTTTGGTCAAGGGTATCCAATAAATGTGTTTGGTAACATAACCTCAAATAATAATGTGACATATGTTAAGTATTTTTCATAGATTATGACTGTCCTTTTAAAAGGTCGGTAGGCTTATTCACTACTTTTACCATTTTTTTTTTATTTCCTTTTCAGTTATTGGAAAAAGCCATTAACTTTGGCAGAGTTAACCGAAGAGCTGGAAAATTGTGAAGTTGATGATATTCCAGAAGAAATTGTTATTTTTCCACCTGAAAATGCCAACGATGACTGCGATACGGACGAAGATTCGGGAGATGAAAATGTAGTGGACATAAATAATGCCTGGGGCTCAACTACGAGCGAATGGGAGTCCAGAAAGCCACCAGAAAACCATTGGGACAGTGACGATGAAAAACCCTGTCAGCGTTCGTACAAAGAAACCGAAGCTACTCAAATCTTTTGACTATAAAATTGGTTGTGATTTGAAGTAACTACTGATAAATGGATAGATATATCGTATGTATCTAATAATATGTCACCAGCAGCTACGTTTCAATTGTTTTTTGATCAAGAAATTATAAACCTAATTTTGGAATTTTCAAACACTTATGCTCAGCAAAAAAATCGATCGGGAGATATAACGAGAGAAGAACTTCATTCCTTTATCGGTGTTTTAGTTTTGAGGGATACGTACCTCTACCTAGGAAAAGGGATGTTTTGGCAGAATAGAAACGACACCAACAATAAACTGGTGTGTGAGGCCATTTCCCGTGATAGATTTCAATATATAATGAGCAATATTCACTGTAATGATAATATGAAATTGATAAACAGGATAAATATTCAAAGATGAGACTCTATTTGACTTATTAAATAAAACAAATTTCGAACATGCTCCTATTGAGAAAAACCACAGTGTAGACGAATATATGGTCCCATATTTTGGCCGCCATAGTGGAAAACAGTTTATTAGGTTTATTGGAGGTACAAGATATGGGTGGGTGCTTTGCGACTAGGTCACATTGTCTACTTTCATTCCTACCAAGGTTCCTTAACATCATTACCAGATAGATACAAACATTAACGACTTGTAGCATCTGTAGTGTTATAATATTGTGATGTTTTGAAACAAATGCCGTATGAACCATTTCACTTATTTATTGATAGTTATTTTACATCACTTCCTTTTCTGCGAGAATTGAAACTAAGGAATGTGAAAGCTACTGGTACCATGAGGAAAAACCGCTTTCCAAATTCACCTTTATCAAACAGGGCAAGAATAAAGAAAAAGACTCGTGGTTATTTTGAATATTGTTGCGCGGATAACGAAATTATCATTTGTAAATGGAATATAACAATATCGTCAATATAGCGTCTAACGATTCAACAGTTTTTCCGGTAATAGAGTAAAAAGATTTTCTCAGTCGGAGAAAAAACACATTTATGTTGATCAACCTCGACTTGTAAAGTCTTACAATGAGAATATGGGCGGCGTAGATCGGGGTGATCAAAATTTAGTGAATATAGAAATGACAATAAGGGAAAGAAGTGGTACTTCCTGTTATTTACTCATTGTATCGATATGGCTGTACAAAATTCATGGCGTCTACACAAACATAATGGCGGAAATCTTGACCAGTTGAGTTTCGACGATCAGTGGCCACAGAAATGCTTGAAACTTATAAAAGGAGTTCGAAACGAGGCCCTTCGAAGCCATCTAGAAATTCACACGAATTTTCACGTTACGACCGAATCGATCATCTGGTTTTATATTATGAAAATCAGCGGCGATGCGCAGTGTGCCACAAGAAGGCTAATTTCATTTGTCAAAAATGTGATGTTGCTTTACATCCCAAAGAATGTTTTGTAAACTATCACTCAAACTAAAAAAAATAATATATATTATATTATAGTATATATAAATTTTAATTATAGTAGTAGATAGGCCTACTGTCCTTTAAAAGGACGCCCTTTTTGACAATTCAGAGGCAAAGCAAATGTTAATTATTTATTTTACGTCATTCAGGTAACCGATCTAAACACAAATCCCTAAAAACTAAATGATTTTAACAAAAAATAGTTTCCGGACTAAATGGGTTAATTTAAATCGCTTATAATCTAATAAGGTAGATTTATTCATGTATAATTTTAAGTTCATTATTGTGCGGTATGCCATAATTAAGAAAAAAATCATAATATATGTGGTATAAGAAACATTTTTTTCGATTCTGGCAAATTATTTATCATAGCGTTTATGATGAGCTGAATATTTAGGTTAAGCTGTTGCCTACTACATTTTATTAAAAAAAAATTTTTTGTTAAAAAAAAATCTGGTAGTAACAGGATTTTTAAAGATTTGCTTTAGATTGAAGGGTAATAAAACAAAACCGATCACAGATCTGTATTCCGGGGGTAAAACCACATGTCGCATTTGCAGATGCGGCCACACTCTTCTTCATTTTTTCTGAGGATTTTCGGCAATTTGCTAAGGACCGAAGGGTGATGAAACAAAACTAACAACTGATTTGTGTTTAGGAGAAAAAATTACTTGGAAAACGATATATTGCATATAAAGGATAGATAATTTTTTATTGGGCGGTAGCAATTAATCTTTTCCTTATAGTCAAGTAAACGAAGGGACAAAGCTGTAAATAAATCTGTACAGTTTTCCCTTATGGCGCAATTCTCACGTCTTTGGGGATGCTTTCAAGCGAAAAAAAGATTACCAACATTAACAGGTGAGAAAGGGCTGAAAATTTCCTCTCAAGGCCCGAAAAATCAGTTTTCTGCTAATATTGCCGAAATATGCAAATTGAAAATTTTTGTTTTTGTAAAAAATGAAAATCGCCTTGTAATATACAAAAATGGTTTTTACATTTTTATTCGGAAGATCGATAGTTTTTGAGATAACGGGACCCAAAAGCCCCCTCATTTCAGCTGCCGCTCTACCGCTAGAATGCCGCTATCTTTATGGATTCACTTATAAGCGGGCGAACGAATTGTTCAATTACTCGGGCAATAATGTACATTTTTTTTATCATTTAAGGTTCATCGGAATGGGATAACCCGTACCTATCATTGCATATAAGTTTGGGTCCATTCTGATTTTTCTAGAATATTAAATAGAGCAGTCAAAGTTTCTTTTTACAATATTTTGAGAGTATTTCATTTATTTAGTGATATTTTTTTAATGGTTTGTTTTTAAACATTTCTTTTTTATAATGAGTCCTGAACAAGTGTTAAATATTCCCAGAAATTTTCCTTCGCCATTTTTCTGCGTTTTGATAAAAAATTGTTATGCCCATCTGAATTTTTTAGTAAGAAACTAATAACTTATACTAACTACATCTATCCAGTGGGAATGTATGGATTTTTCGACGTCCGTTTTTGCGAAAATATTGGCGTTAAAAAAAAATGGTAGGAGCCATTTTGGTAGATTTGAAGTGATCATCATTTTTTGTCTTAAGAAAAAGTCTGTAATTCGCATATTTTGGCAGATATTCGCGGAAAACTCATTTTTGGGACTTTAAGAAGCCATTTTCGGCGAGTTCGCACGTCGGAATCGTGATAAACTTTTTCTTGCTCGAAAGCATCCGCAAAGTATTAAGAATTGCGCCACGAATAAAAACTGTACAGATTTATTTACAGCTTTCATTGGGTACTTTCAGGTCTGTAGTTACTGGCCTATTCTTCGCATTTCATTATTCTCATTCTAAGTATGAAGGATGGTTCTTGGATTTCCATTATTTTAATTTATTTAAAACATCAACGTTTCAGGGTGGTAAATATCATCAGCCGTCTTCAGGTAAATACTAAATAATAACATGGCTCTATGGATATTTATAAAAAAACTCTTAGTGTTAAGGCATAAAGTGATGGACGCGATCATCGTTTAGTGCTTAAAATTTATTTATGTCTAAGAGTAAAATACATTTAATTAGAAGTGGTTTCCAAACATTTATGATATCTAAGGATGGTTTGCATCTCGGGTTTGGGCTGAGGACTGTTTTTTCTTTAAGACTTTTTTTCTTCCGGTACTGCTGTCTGTGTATGATCTTACCATCTTACCACTTTGTATAAAGCCCTTCTCTCCAAGCATGATCAGCAGCACCAGACTTTTCGGTCCTCCTCTTGTACATTTCCACATTCGCATAAAATTTTATAAATGCAGTTCATCCCTTTTCTTAAGGCTTTCGGTTTTAGTCTTTGTTGATAGCTTCCTTATACTTCATTAGATCCAAGTACAGCATTGAGGTTGTACCTCTTACCGATTATTCCTATTTTTTCGAAATACCTTTGACTTTCATGACTCAGAGTACTTATTATTTTTTATTAATACCCGTATACTTACTTACCCCTTTGAAACGTTGTATTCCCAAGAAGTCCCCAAAAAAAATCATTTATTTAATCTATATTACTATCTATTACCTTTTACGCAAACAATTACAGGTGTTTAAAAAAACAAGCTAAAAACTATTTTTGCGGTTATTCTTTTACTATGTCTGTATTTTAATATTTCCAAATTTAACACTTTTATTAATTGCTTTCTAAGCTACTTATTTATAACCCTTATTACTATGCTATTAACTAAATATAAGCTTTCCTTACTAGTGTACATAAATAAACAAAAACCCACTAAATTAGTTTCATGTTTTTCGCCCTTACAGTTCAAAATAATTATTCCATTTATACCAAAGTTCACCGGAAATGTCTGAACACTCGTCTTAATTGACACACTTACTGTTAAACCAGGGATCATTAATGGCAAAGCTTTGTGGATTATCCCTGATGAGAATAGCGTAAAACATATATGTCTTAATCCTTTGCTCTAGCTTACGAAATGTCTACAAGGCATTATGATTAACTCCAGTTAACAGGCAATGTTTAAATATTAATATTAGGCACATGAAATTAGCTTAGCGGATTTTTTTGCTGAGTTTACCGTAACGTGTAAGATCCAGGTTAGTACTGATTTTATTCCTACAATAATTATTTTTTTAAAGCTGCATTACCTAAAAAGAAAAAAACAAAATAAAAATACTTAACTACGTTTCAAGAAAAATATAAAATACAAAATTTTATTAAAATCAAATAATAATTAAGATTAAAAACTAGAATTTTGATAAAAAATTTTAGAGATTTTGAGATCGCTTTTTTTATGTAATGTCATAAATGACATTAATGTATATATGACACTACGGTAAAAGAGCAATCTTAGAATCTGTATAATTGTTGTTAACATTCTAACAGTTTTTAATTTAATTATTATTTTATTTTTAGTAATTATTTTATATTTTATTTTTATCTCGAAAACTGCGGCAGACTTGCCACCAAAACGTGACTAGGCATTTGATTTTGGTGTTTTTTTTTTTTTTTTGTTTCAGATGATCTGCTAGTTCAGAAAGGTCAATGGGACTGAGCAGGCTTAGTCTCTGTACCCGGGACCCGACCGAAGGGGTCTCCCTTGTGTAAAGTTTGTTTTGGCATAAACCCAACGAGAACTTTTAATTAGTGAATCCACCACAACAAAATAAAACATATTTACAATACAATTTTTATTGTAAAAAACATATACCTTTAGGCTGAATTTAGTACTTGACGACAGTCAGCGCTGAGATAGTCAAACGTAGACATATCATTGAAATTGTATAATAAACTATTATATGTAGCTGTCTATCAGCTCTGCTTTGTAGTTAATTAACCCTCGATCGAGCACTAAATCCAGCCTTAGACATTATATTATGTACCTAAAAATTAACTGTATATCTTATTTGTTTTAAATATAGGTTAAAAGGTTATTTTATCGTAAAAACCGGGCTTAATAATGGATAATTGTTTAAATCATTTTATTCGTATTGCCATTAAATTCAGTATGTATTGAAAATTTACACATTGGTTCATGTACTATTTCATTAATTTCTTTAAATTTATACGCCGTTACTGCATGGCGTAATACCGTTCGAGTCGATGAATGGAGAAGAGATATAGCCATTTTCCTTTATTTAAATCTAGTCACCTTTTGTATTTGTTCAGAATAATAACAAAACAAACATTCGTTCTTGTTCGCCTTGTTTGTATGTATATGTCTACATAGCGCAACCAAACATTTGTCCACTTTTGTTTGACTAATTGGAATAGTTATGGATGACGATGAAAAAAAAATATTTTCTTTGATGTACCTACGTCTACTCGAACATGTGTGAACAAGAACAAACAAACGTTTGTTTGCCATTTTCTCTGTCTACACTGAAATGTATGCACACAGCGAAAAAAGAAAGAAGAACAAACATCAGCGAACAAACGTTTTTTTTTAGTGTAGACAGTAAAAAGGCGAACAAACTTTTGTTTGTTCTTGTTCATACATGTTCGAGTAGACGTTAGTACATCAAAAGGTATGTACACACCGAAAAAACAAACATCAGCGAACAAACGTTTTTCTTCAATGTAGACAGTTAAAACGGCGAACAAACGTTTGTTTGTTCTTGTTCACACATGTTCCAGTGAACGTTGGTACATCAAAGAGAATTTTTGTTTTTATGGTCATCCATAACTATTCCAACTAGTCTAACAAGAGTAAACAAACATTTGGTTGCGTTATGTAGACAGAAAAAGCGAACAATAAACAAAAAACACATACAAAGAAAGTGAACAAGAACGAATGTTTGTTTTTGTTTGTTTTTTCGGTGTGTACATAACTAAAGAGAAATAAATTTTGTTCGTCGTCATCCATAACTCTTCCAACTAGTCAAAAGAGAGTAAATAAATATTAAATTGCGCTATGTAGACAAAATAACGCACAATAAACAAAGAACACATACAAACAAGGTGAACAAGAACGAATAATTGTTCTTGTTTGTTTTTTTCGGTGTGTACATACCTGAAGAATAACGTTTGTTTGCAATGTTTGTTCCTGTTTGTGTACATACCTTTAGATTAATTTCTGTAAAACTCTGACGCATTTTAACATCTAAATTAGGATAAACTTATAAACATAAATAAACGAACTGTTACTACTTGACTTTTTAATTTATAAAATTCGAAAAAGTAAATTTAATTTATTTATTTTCTAATTGGTTGGTACATGGTATTTTACAGTACATACATACTCTCTAACAATAATTACTTTCTGCATACTGTAAATTTAAACTGTATTTTAAGCATTTTTGTTTGAATACATAAAATAAGGTATGTAAATATATTACAGCGAAATTTTGTGTAAAAGGGCGAAATGTGCTTAACAATATTTTTTAACATGCTTGTTTGCTTATACATAAATAAATTACAAAATAACAAATAAGGCAAACAGTGCAAGCTCCGCAAACACGCTTAAAATTTGAATTATAAAATTTTGTTTTTGGGCTTTGAAAAATTGTAAACAAAAACCGTTTGATAAAAAAAAAAAAAAAAATTAGATTATTTTTGTAATAAAAAAACCTAAGATGTCCCTTTTGTTATATGACAATTACCTACGTGAATTACTATATTAAGCATATTACCATATTATTTGTAATTTTATAAATAATATTGTTAATATTTAAACCTTTTTCTTAAGTTCAATAAATGAAAATATAGTTAGGATAATCTATCACTTAAAATATTTTTTCAACTTACTAATTTAGCTTAAGAATATTTGTCCAAGCTAACATTTTTAGGTTGGCAATGCGAATGTCCCAACACGTTAGTAAATTTTGTTTTTTAGATTTAAGTTGGCTGATATAAGAATTGTAGTCAGAACCGTACTAAGGGAGTTTCAAAATTTTATTATCTTAAAAAAATTGTTGTTAGATTACAACAACTAAATTAAGCAGTATTTTTTTCTTGCTGTTCATATATTGGCATGAATTGTTAAAGCTTGATATTTGGCCATAATATTTTATTAAAAATTATCATTTTCGCTAAGCCACAAAATAAAAAGTTCCGTTTCTGCTACATCGAAAAGAACTTGAGAAATCTAAAGAAGGGTCTATATTTTCATAGCATTACCAAACGATCATTGGTATTACTGACAATACAACAAGCCTATATAGTGTTTGTTATTCAGAAATAGTTTACACTATTTTACACTTTTTCTACACATTAGTCCTTCAATAAGAGAGTTGTGTAAAATAGTGTACACTATTTCTGAATAACAAACAGACCTGTTATGTTTTGTTATATTTGCAGAAAACTTTTTATAGTTGAATTGAAATATCCTAATAAAATATCTCACTATAAGGGATGGTTCGACATCCCGCATTACGCAATTTTAGTATTTTTTAAAAATGCCTGAATATAAGTCGATTTATTTCATCTGATATAACTTCTTTAGCTGCTTTCTATATTAAATAATAAAATAAATAAAATAAAACAGTAATAATCATTCATTTATTATTATTTAGAATATCATTAACACAATAAGATGCTTATATTTAAAAAATTGATGCTATTAGCCGTTACTATGTGGTAATTAATCATCATAAAGAACACTGATAAATAAAACTACTATGTTTTTTTACCACTAAAATATATTCACAATTATTGTTACTGCAGTTTCAACTCACAGAGTCATTTTCAAACAAAATTTTTTTCGGACTAAAGTATCAATACAAAAATAAGGTGAATTTATACCTCTAAGTGGTAAATATATTCTTAGGAAGCGGCGGAGCAATTAACAGTTTATTATGGTTTGGCGATAGTAAATAGCGGGGAAAATACAAGTTCGGTTTGGTCATTAAGCAGATGTACATTATTATTTTTATTGCCTTTGTATATTTCTAGGGATTCCAGATAGTTTAATTTATGGCCCTTGGTTGAATAGTGTAATATTTCGATATTATTTAAATTGGGGAATTTGTGTTTTTGTTCTAAACAATGATTAGCAAAAGTAGAGTCTGTTTTTTCTAGTCTATATGATCTAAAATGCTCTAAATAGCGAGTTTTTATGCTCATACCGCTTTGTCCTATATAAAAGTTATCACATTCTGAACATTTCAACTTATAAACACCTGATTTATTAAATTTGTTGGTTTTATCTTTAGTGTTATAAATAATATTCGATATATTGTTCTGAGATTTAAAAGCAACTTTAATATTGTGTTTGGATAGAGTGTTGGCTATTTTTTCTGATAGAGTGCCGCAATACGATAAGGATACATATTTCTGGTTATTTTCTTGATCTTTAATTTTTGGATAGATTAATTGAAAAGTTAAGCGTCTTTGTTTTTTGGTTATTAATTTCTTTATGGTTTGTTTGGAGAATTTATTTGATTGTGCAATATTTTCAATGGTACAAAGTTCTTTCTGTAGCTCTTCTTCAGAGAGCGGCAAAGAGAGTGCTCTATGTATCATTGAATTGTATGCAGCGAGTTTATGTTGAATAGGGTGGAAAGAGTCATTGGGGATAGTAATACCTGTAAATGTTGGTTTTCTATAAACTTTAAAAGTGCACTTATTATTTACGTGGGATATGGTTAAATCTAAGAAATTTATTTCATTGTTGTCTTCTTTTTCTAAAGTGAATTGAATTTTTGGGTGAACACTGTTAATATAATGTAAGAAATTCTGAAGTTGTCTGTTTGTACCTTTAAAGCATGCGAGAACATCGTCAACATATCTGTACCAAAAGTGAATATGGTTTTTGCCTAGATCTGAACTAAGAATTTTATTTTCTATATCTGACATGAAAATATCTGCCAAAAGGGGGCTAAGAGGCGAACCCATTGGTAGGCCTGTGTGTTGTAAGTAGAACTTATTATTAAACTGGAAATACGTCTGTGACAAACATGTTTCAAAAGAGGATAGAATTTCGGTAGCAATTATAGGATTAATATTGGATTTTGTAGAATTTCATCAATAAGTACTAAGCATTCGTTTGTTGGTATATTAGAAAACATGCTTTTTATGTCAAAGGAAACTAATATTGAATTATCAGGAGTTTTTTTGTTAAGTTTTTGAACAAGATCTAGTGAGTTATTTAAGCTATTTTTTGGTTTAAAATTGGTTAGTTGTTTGAACATTGAGTTTAGGGTAATACTTAATTCTCTAGTGGGGCTGTTTATGTATGATACAACTGGGCGAATAGGGTTTCCCGGTTTATTATTTTTTATATTTACTGTCGCCAAACCAAAATAAACTGTTAATTGCTCCGCCGCTTCCTAAGAATATATTTACCACTTAGAGGTATAAATTCACCTTATTTTTGTATTGATACTTTAGTCCGAAAAAAAATTTGTTTGAAAATGACTCTGTGTGTTGAAACTGCAGTAACAATAATTGTGAATATATTTTAGTGGTAAAAAAACATAGTAGTTTTATTTATCAGTGTTCTTTATGCTTATATTTTATAAAATAAATTCAACAAAAACGTTAGAAGGTCGTGTTTAAGGCTTTAGAAGTAGCAGTGTCCATCAATAGAATTGCATTCGCAATGATGTGGAGGCAAGCGCAGCACTTGATGACCTCCTGAATAAGAGCATCGACGACATAAGATTTGGGAGGATTTGGTAGGCGCTGAATCAAGCACCACAAAATCTTTTTTGTCGTCGATTTGACAAAAGGAATATTACGGTCTTCTAACCATTTAACCATGTTTTCTTTCTTCCAGCCACTATTTGGCCAGTTTTTCAATAACCTACTATGGTAGCTGGCATTATCTAAAATGACTAATAAAAGCCTTTTCAAATTAGGTAGTAGATCATCTCTAACCCACATCACCTGTTTTTGTTTTTGATTTAAAAATTCCACTGGCACCATTAACAAATCCTTTTTCGGAACCAGCATGTAGAATCATGTATCTGAGAAAAATATAAGTATTTCATCAGTGATTTCATTAAATATACCTTAATGTTTCATAAGAATGCAGCAAGTGTGTTCTGCCAATGCCAATCATAAATATATTTCAATCTTAAAACATTTGGCACATCTGAGGATGCATTTTTAATTATGATACTAAACGAGTAATTTTACCTTATGCAAGATCACTATTCTGATAGCATCATTTTTCAAGAAATATATATTAGGTTATATTTTATATTTTTTTATCTCCAACTCATCACAGCTCTGAAGTGGGTTTCGAAGCTTTTCCGAACTGGAAATACAGTAATCACTGTGATTCATACTCTACAAAAAATTTATTCTGATGGTTTTTTTTTAAACCAATAAAAATAAAAACTTACTTCAAAATAAAATAAATTATGAAATATAAAAAATGTCAAAGAGTCCCCACAAAAAAAAAATAAATTAAAACACTGAGGTGTTATCTCTAATCACACCAATTTCTGTAAAACACGAAGTAACACACCCAAACACAAGAAAAATTTAATACAAAAATTGAAACGCCTTTAATCCATTACTGGGTGATTTACGATAGTCAGCTGATTTTGACGCTAAGTCTAGTGATTTTTGTTTTTGAAACAGCCTGATTCATGTAAGCCAACGTAAAAATGTTAGCTTGGACAAACTATACTAAATTCATCTTTTTTGAATGGCGAATCTCCTAAAAGCTGCTGTGATTACTTTAATTTATAAAGGAGGCACCTTCTAGACAAATAAGTTTATTACTAAATCTTTCTAAAATAATTAAGAAATTTCTAAAAGTAGAATCATTTCTTTTATTAATAAACATAAAATTTTAACTTTAAATTAGTTTAAAATTTTATGTTTATATAACAAAAAAAAAAAAAAAATAAGATGCAAAATTTTCTATTCCTAAACCTATTAACACGTCTTTAAATGATGGTGATTTAGCAGCTGCCGTTTTCTAAGATTTAGCTAAAGGTTTTGACTGTGTAAATAATTCAATGCTATTGGAAAAATCAAACCAAATGTAGTTTTAACCTTTCTAAACTTATATAACCAAACAAAGACGACGATATACTTATTGTGCATAGAATGAAGTGCCTTTCCTTTAAAATATTTAATAATAATAATTTCAACTTGTAAACTTTGAAATGAAGTGAAGTTGCATGTGCTCAAGA
Source organism: Listronotus oregonensis (assembly GCA_019359885.1). Classification (NCBI taxonomy): domain Eukaryota; kingdom Metazoa; phylum Arthropoda; class Insecta; order Coleoptera; family Curculionidae; genus Listronotus; species Listronotus oregonensis. The sequence goes on from JAHBCN010002926.1 coordinate 12,595, forward strand.
ACTTTTTTTTAATATTATTAATTGTTTTCAAAATAGTCATAAACACAATAAAAAAACTACGTTTAACATAATATCCTCTGAAAAACCAAATTTCTTTAACATTTATTACCAGTCTACTTGCATATGGAAGTTCAAAAAAAACTTACTAAAAAGTATTAAATAATGATAAAAATTGAAATACGAAGATTCAGAAATATTTTGCCGCAAAAGCTACACTTTCACATGAATTGCAATCAGAAAGCTTAACATTTTTTGAAAAAGTATTTTAACAAAACATTAGTAATTATAAAAAGGATAAATATTTTACAAAAAATGACAATTAGTGCTAAAATTTTCAATTTCGATGGTTTTCTTTTTGATGAAAAGTACACTTCTTTAATATCCTTTTGATCACGCGGTAACGAATGTGCTAATTAATATTTGATAGCACAACCCGCAAACGTGCTTTAAGGACTTGTAAATTCAAAGATTTTCAGTTACATTATCACATAAATAAAAATTATTAAAAGGCGTTTCAGACGACAAACTTTAAGTGAATCTCCGTCTTAATTTAGATACAGTAACGGCCATTAAATCATGGGCAAAAAATTTGTCAAATTTTGACTTTTCTGGCAATTTTGGTAAATCGCTCTTTTTGACCTTGTTTCACTTTTAATTACTGCAGATAAAGCTAAAGGTAAGAGAAGATATTTATATTTTATAAAAACTAACAAATTAATAAATTAATTAACAATTTAATAAATTCAAACAAACTTAAATATCCTTCCAAACAAATTTAATATTTTATTGCGGCCCCGTTTTTTTCTTAGAATTTAGCCTTCCAGGCATCGAAAATTTTATCCTTAAGTCCATTTACATTTTGCGGCCCATATTCATTTTTCCTATTTATTTTTTTAACTAATATTTCCATAATTCCCATAACATTTAAATCCGGCCTACGTGCGGGCCACGGTAAAACCCTGATTCGCTGCTCTTCCATCCATTCATCGACTTGCCAGGCCGTATGAACGGGACACTTATCTTACTAACAGATAAACATTTTGTCCGAAAATCGAAAAAGAAGCATGATATTCTGTGGTAGATCTATAATATATACCTTCGCATTGAACCTTCCTTCGATAAAATAACATACACCAAGTCCATGTGCACTCATCCAGCCCCAAATATTTACCGAAAATCACCTACTACTTCTGATCTTTTGGGTATATTGTTCATTAAATCGTGTTTTAGAGGCCTGTATATCTTAAGTATTCCATTGTAGCACGACTGAAACATTTTTTCATCGGTGAATATTATATTTTCCCAAAAAAACGAAAGTAAAATTGTAGAACAAATCCAATGCGTTGTTCTTTATTTGCATTTGTTAAAACAGTTCTAAGGCTGCCAAATATTGGCCTTATTCTTTGCCGTGCCGTTCAAAGCAATGCTGGGCAATTGCTTTACGTTTTTGCTGTAACTACAGATTTAAATGGTTGGTTTTTTAAAACATTAAATAAATTATTGTTTTCTATATTCGTTAGTTTGGAGCGACCTCTTCTCTTAAATTAGTGTGTTTCTGCCATTTTTTTAACACAATGAATAGTACTCTTTGAAATGTTAAGTTCTTCTGCAACATCCCTTTCTGGTCAACCTCTCTGCCCAATATAATTAATAATTAATAATTTTTTATCCAAACTTAAGTTTGGCATTTTAAAAATTATTTTTAGACACTGACAACGGACACTTGTTTCTTTATTAGGTTTTTCCACAGGTATTTATATTCAGTAGAAGGTGGCATAAGCTTTTTTTATGAAAGGGAAAAAAATTCCCAAAGGTTTAATGGTTGTTACTGTACATAAGTTGATCAAGGTTAAAAATACACTTGCACTGACTTTCCTAACAGAATTTCTTATTAGGAAGGGAATGGCAATTGTTTGTACAGCTAATGGCTATTACAGTCATGGCCTACTCTGGCAAAAATAAATCTTTACGTTTTTTGTCACAAAAATAAAATAGTCTTATATAGTATTATACGTGATCTTAAAGGTAAAAACGTTCTTTTTAAACAATCTGAAAACAAATTTAGAAAATAAATAGTTAATGATGGTATCTCAAAACTGAAACGTCATAATCAATATCCCCAGTTGTAAAAATGCATTGCTCGACAAGGGTGGTAATAAAATGTTTTTACAAATTTTAAAAATAAATATACAGCGCTTCTTCAAAAATGCATATTTTTAACTTTTTAAAAATATCTCAAAACCAAACAAGCCACCAAAACAGCATGAAATTTACTAGAAACATTGTTTAAACCATTTTTTAATTTTCACTAGTTTTAAGATTCTTATACTGCTAAGTAATTATTTCTTTATCCCCAGGCGGATATTATAAAACTAAATTACAACCTGCCTCTGACAGCATTTATACTTTTACTAAACTAACTAAATTACGTAATGTTACAGACTTAACTTTTAGTGCCCTTCGATACCGACCTAACAGTGGAGTTTGCAACATTTAAATCCTAAGTGATTTATCTGTTTTGACAGACCGAAGTTTGGACACTCGCCAGGTTAATTTTCAAGAATAAAAACCCTAGTTAAGTTTTAATTGTCGCATTATAAACTTTACAACAACAAAGAAACTATAAGATGTCAATTATGACAAAATAAAACATATTAGGTTTACAATAATTAATGATTAACTAGATTACCTAAACTGATACATATGTGTTTATGTAAGCATGTAGTCCGGGAGGCCACCGCAAAAAAGCTGGCCAATAAGAGATGCGCATAAATATACAGGGTGAGTCGGGAGCAACGCACCAAACTCCAGGTGGTATGCACACGTAAAAATAATTAAAAAACCCATATGTTCTTATACGATTCTCATTGTTTTTAAAATATAGCGTATACAAAAAAAAAATTTCATACAAACTCAAAAAATAAACGCGTCAAGACACTGATACTGACACTAAACATGTCAGAACAACAAAACGGACCAAAAATCGTTACCTACAGCATTTGTGATAGAAGCAGTGAATTATTTAAAACATTTTAATTACGCTATAATTTAAAAACAAATAAGAATCGGATAAAAACATATGATTTTTTAAAATTATTTTACGTGTACAATACTCACCTGGAGTTTGGTGCGTTCCTCCCACTCACCGTGTATATTTTTTATATAACTATGAACAGTGAATACTATCAAAGCCGCACTGTTGCCTTAGCTTAGCAAGTTCGAATTGCATTTTTACACTGGTAAAAATCATGAAAAGTAGGTTTTTTCAATATAACTCGAAAACTGTTGATTGTGAAACGAAAAGTATAGGTATAACTAAAATTAATGGCCCAACAAAACTACGTATTTTTTTTTATAGCTGTTTTAGTTTTTGAGATATTAACGATATTAATTTAAAATAAAAACACAAATATCTCAAAAAGTAAAAAAGCTACAAAATTATAGATTAAATAGGAAATATTCTTTTTAATGAGCTCTATGGAAATATATCTCTGATTTTTGCAAAATAGGCTGCATAAAGCTTCTGGTTTATTTTATATTAGAGTTTCAAAATTGAAACCATAATTACACATTTTTAGGCATAAAAAAAAAAACAACTAACAAATATTGAAATTTAACGAAGTTTTCACGTTTGTAACTAAGAACCAAAGTCTAAAAATAAATAGTGTTACGGACGTTTAAAATATATGTCTAATTTACAGAATTGGGGGGAGTTAGATTAATTTAGGTTAATAATTTATTTAAATAAATTACTCTAGTTCTCCTTATTCTGACGACTCTTTTGAAGGGTTCTAAGAGTGTTAGATCATCTAATTTATATTTTCTTGTATTCTGTAATGAAATAATTCTTTAGAATAATTTCACGTTACTATAAAAGGCGATAGTTTTACGGAATTGCACAAATACCGCCTCACAACGCTTCGCTATTCAGACAATTGATAGAAATAATCTTGATAAAAAAAACTCGATCTCAAAAAATTTTTTTTAAAGGATATTATCCGCAGTAATTATTTTATGTTGCTTTTTAAGATTTTTCCTTGAAGTAGTACTCAAAAGACTGAAGGTATTGATGTATTCCGTAGAGGGGGTTAATTTTTTAAGGAGTATTGAAAAAAAATTGGTTTGTGGCAATGGTACTAAAGTTGGGGTTTTATATTCCTACATTTTTATTTTCCTCGATAGAAATTATAAAGATCTTTGAGAAGCCGACTGTTAAACATCAGCGTTCCACAATTAGGGGAGAGATCGTTGCATCTGCAGCCCTTGATAGCCAAATCGGCACCAAGATGGTTTTATGATCGTAAAGGTTGCTGCCGTCAGCATAGGAGGCGCCAAAGCTAAAGAGGCTTTATTAGGCCAAAAGGTAAAGTTAATATGTAATTAGCGCGAAAAACGCCGTGACGACCCAAGGTTTCAGGAGAGCTAGGGAGTGAAGTGGAGGACGTCGACGTAGTTTAGGTGAATTTACATAGAAACCACCACAGATGGATGAAACAATGGATTATTATATAGAAGCTAAAGAAGCCAATCAAGGGAGCTGTTGCCCGTTTCACCCGGGAGGAGCGGATCGTCTGAAAAGCGCCAGACGCGTAATAAGTATTCATTAAGGAGAACGGGATTTAACATACCTCGAAAGGCCCTTTAACTTATTTCAAGATACTCAAGGCATTAAACAAGACTAATTACAACCATAGACAACCCAAGTTTCTACGGGAAAATTAGGACTTAGCCTTGGTTGTCATCCTGTTCCAAAAGAGGATTTATCAAGGAGTAAAGGGTTAACGAACCTTGAAAACCTTCTTGCAAATTATTTCGAGGGATTGGCAACAATCAGGATATTTTCTAGCCGCGGTCAAACCTAGTTCCTAGAAAAATTTGTAAAATCTGGACCAAGTCTGTGAGCGGCATTGCCGTAGGAATTATAAGTAACCGACCTCAGAGGTCTAAAATTTGGCAGAAAGGTTAGGGGAGACCAGCTGAAATGTATACGGTGACACTATTACTCGTCAATAAAGGAGTCAGGAGTAATCGCATTTAGATGGTGGACGCCGATTCCAAAGGTTATAGAGGAAAATTAAAAGTGACCGGCTGCCTAGGGGATTAAATTTTGGAAGAAAGCTGCACGCATTGTCCGCTCTATCCAAGAAAGCGAAGGAGACCGAACGCCTCCTTGGCAAGGCGGCGGGAAATGTTTTCTATTAAAAATAATAGCAATGGGAATGCAAAGATTAAAGAGACTATATGCTATAGATCGACGAGGAGTTAAACGTCCGGACTGAGGACTGTCAAGAATCCGAGAGAAGATTCTAAAATGTCCAATGAAACAAGGTAACACGGAAGCATCTTATTATAATACTAGAACCAGGTGCAGTAGGGGGAGGCCAAACTGTGTCCGACGAAGGAGCTAGCTGGAGCGAAACAAAGCATTAAGGTCAAGTACCTAGGCGCCTCAATGGGTAGGTATATAGATTCTTTTGGATTCCTGCCTAGGTTAACACTTACCCGAAAGCACTCCTGGGAAACAATAGAAAACTTCAAAAAGGTCAGAGTTAAATCGACTGCCAAACAGTTCATTGCTAATAAGAAGGTGTAATACGGCAAATCGTGTTTTCATACCAGGTATTACAGAACAGTTAATAGCTACTTTATGTAGAGAAATTTAATTATAATATTTTTTTTATAGTGATTATATATTTTTTTCTTAATTTTTTTTTTTTTTCTTTTTGTATAAAAAGTTTTCCACCCTATTGTGTATATTAATTTTAAAACATTTATTGAAAAAAGCTATTTTGGGGATTCGCGATTGATAAAAAATGTGTATTGTTAATTTAATATTGTTTATCTAATAATATAAAATCTCGTTAAATGTTATCAATAAAATTATTTTTCGCGATAAAGTAAAGTGAAATTACGCTTTCAGGTAATTGCTTTGCCTTTCTCCAAGAAATTAAACCGATATAAAAGAAGTATTTTAAGTTGTGTATAATTTAGGGTACAAACAGATTTGACAGATTAATAAAAGGCAAATACTTTTTACCCTTAACATATCATTGGTATTTAAATATTTGCTAAATACTATTTAGATAAAAGTATAACCTACAATATCAAAAGTGTTTTGTTAAAAATGTTTTTTTTTACTTGTATGCATAGGAAACAACATGTAATGCAGGCACGAGTTTAAAATTTAGGATTTATTACTAATAATACTGTTTTTAAGAATCTTCAAAGAAATATTTTTTTAAATTTATGAGATCTGACTAAAACCTAGTAAAGGCTTTGCCAAAGCCTTTCTAAGCTGTATCAATAATTTATATATTTTTATTGAAAAACAAAATAAATATTCATTTCACTGACAATCTAGCATAAATCAAATTTAATATGATTTTAGTCATCATTTCACAAGCATTTTCCTTGCTTTCCAAATGTCCTCGTTAATGCCAATGAGCCTTTCGGACGTGACGTTTTGCTAAATGGCCTTATAAATATCCTGTCGAACTTGATGGGTCCTGCAAATTAACCCTTTTTACTTTAGACTCGAGAGAGAAAATATCGCTGCTGTCATTAATATTATTAACTTCGTTTCTTGAGTTTTGGCTTTATTCCCGTAAATTTTGTAACACTGTTATTGGGATTGGGTAATAAAGTTAAAATTTAAATAACTTATTTAAATTAGTTTAGTTCTTCTTTTAATATAGTTTCGCAGAAGTTGCAAAGACTTACGATGTATATACATCCCAGTGACTTACATTTTTTATTTGAAATCAAACTATTGTACAGTGGCCGCCCAAAAGTTAGATACATATGGATTTTTTTCAACTTTTGAAACTATTAAAAAACTTTTCTTGGAATTTGCCTCTGCTTATCCAGTAAACTTAAAATCAGTATTAACATTATATAAATTAAATTAAAATATTAAAAAACTTTTCCACAAATTCTTTTTCACCCCTAATTTTAAAAGTTAAAGATTATAATGTAACTACCTTTAAAGAAAAAACCAAACTATTTGCCAAACTATTGCTAAAAAAACTACCCTTTACACTCCCGTAAATCTTTCTCTTTCAACGTTTGCCTCTGTTCCTTATAAAATGTTTGATATTATTTTTAAAGTCAGATAAGCGTATTCTTTCTTCTCTTAATACCAAAATATCATGCTGGCATACCGGCCGTCTTCTTAAGAGAATATGCTTTTGTACTTGCATCCATCTTAACTCGCCTTTTCCGAATCTCTTACAACCCGGGCATTTTTCCGGAGAGCTGCAAAGCTGTACTTGTGCAACCTGTCCCCAAGAAAGAATGCAAACCTCTTTCTTCTAACCATAGATATATATTTCTTCTTTCAGTTGTTTTTAAGGTAATAGAAAAATTATTTTCCAAATTTTAAAGGGTTTAAAAAACACAAAATTTTACATGACAGACAGCGACGGTTTAAGGTTTTACCGGGCCCTAGGAGGCAGGTAGGTATGGAGCCCTTCAAGGAGAAGGGATGTAATGCCGCAGGCGAATTTTTTTTTTTTTGGTTGCCACGCCCAAATTAAGTTTTTTTTTTTCGGTAATTGTCTAGAAAAATTTCCTCCTTCTCCATTTGACCAAATTTGGTATAGATCGGGGTTTTTGGGGGTGATTACGAATCTGAAAAAGTTTTCGCAACGTTTCGTTTTCGAGACATTCAACATTAAAGTTAAATCTAACTAACCTCATTTCACTATATTCTTCCTTCTTTTTTACCTAATTTTGATTTTACACTAAAGCGGCACACAATATTTTATAAACACCTTTAAAAACTTTGTATTTTTATTTATTTCATACTTTAAATTTTTTCCATTAAATTGCGAACTTTTAAGTTCAAAGGCAGCAGCCATATTTTCTTAAAGTAACTAGTGAATACATGGTTGCGGCCACGTTGCCTTGGGGCGTGTGAAAGTGGATGTTTGCAATTAAATGGCAAAAGGTGTAAAATAAATATAAAAACAATTTTTAAAAGGTGTTTGTGAAAGATTGTGTGCTAATGTAGTGGAAAAAATCAAAATTCTGTGCAAAAAGAAAGGAGGAATGTGTAAATAAGGTTAGTTTGATTTTCAAATTTGATGATGAATATCTCAAAAACGAAACGTTGCCGAAAAAAATATTTTTTCAGATTCGTATTCAGCACCCCAAAAAACCCCCGTAAACCAAATTTGGTCAAAATCTGAGAGGAGGCAACTTTCGAGACAATTACCTTTTTTTTCTAAATTAAAAAAATATATACCTACAGCTAATAATTTTTTTTAATAGGTGTTTGGTTTGGAAGTTAATATGTTTATTACTAGTAAATAAAAATTAACCCAAAACATATTTTTTTAAAAGTCTTTAGTTGTAGGAGGGAATATTTCGGTGGAGTTTTGGTGTGTTAGGTAAAAATAAATACAATATAATTTTGTGAAAAAGAATTTCATAGTTAAATTAAATATAAAGCGAAAACAAAAAAATACTTCTTTATTAACAAAACTAAAACTACTGCGCGGGTTGATAAAAGATTTTAATTTTAGAGTGAATTTCGGCCCTATTGAGCGCCTGGCCCTAGGCGGCCGCCTAGTCCGCCTAGTGGTAAAACCGGCACTGATGACAGAAAGTATAGATTTCATCACAAAAATCCACAGCTGATCTTCTTACCTTTGTCTTACACAACTAAAACAAGTCCCTTAAGTTTCTGGGTGAATCAGAGACTTGGTCTAGCGACGCCCCGCTGGCGAGCTTCTTGGCAGTGTTGACACTAAAACATGCTTTATTATGCAGGGACTTGGCTAAAAAATTACATTTTAATGTTATAATTTAAGGCCTTTTTTTAATACGCAAAGAAATTCTGTCAGTGCTTATCCGTTACATATGACCGGCCAAGTTAGGCAGAACAAAGAGTCATTTAATCTTATTGGTGGTACTTTTGAGAATAATCTTTACTGACATAACCTAGCCAAAAGGTATTTATCTCCTTCTAATCTGTATACTCTGTGTGTATCTCGAATCAGAACCTCTTTAGAATATTGTTCTTATGTCTGGGAAATGAAGTCTTCTCTCACAAAAAAGGTTAACAAGACCAAATGGTATCAGATCTCCAGTGAGAGGCAAGACTGGTAATGAGCTTTATGTAAAAGAAGCCACACAACAAAATGAATCCTCCATTTTTATAAAATTTGTAAATTTACATAAAACAAATACAAAGTTACTTTTGTTCTATTGCGTCATACCCGTATAACTTAATTAACTGGACTATAAATTATCTTAGCGTTTTACAGCTTTTGTTTCGCAATGAAAGTAAATTAATTTCCTGTTAAATCCAAACTTTGCCTTGGACGTAAATAATCCGTTATATCAGATGACTTCACGGGTAATTAATTAAACTTTAGTAGTTTTTAAGTTATATTTAAAAAAAATAGGAACTAAACAATAAAGCTAATATTAAAAAACAAAAATTTGTTTTATTAGTTTTGTGGTTACTAAATGAGATTTACTGATATACTGTGTATTGCGTAAATAAGTCAGACTCTCTTTACCAGCATTAAATTAAATACCACCAAAAACACTTATGTAAAATAAGATCCAAATTGGAGCCGGTTCGGTCCACAATTTTATTTTAGGTAAATTACCTACCCAGTACACGACACATACCGAATGTTTTAAATATTTAATGCATACATAGCACATATTATCGGTAAAGTAGTTTTTAAAATTTTTTCGTTACTTGAGTCCCAAAACCTTTTTTATACCAAATTTCAAGTTTTTACTCTTTTACCAATATTTCTGTAGTATAGTCTGTCTCAAAGTATATCGTTATGGCTTTTGACGAACCATACCCTAATAAACCTTTAACGATTTTATTACCTATTGTTATTGGGTAAAGCCATTTGTTCATAAGGTCAGAGGTGGGCCAGGTATTTCTTGAGTATTAACCATTAGGCATATAAATATTTTGGATAATATTTTAGTGGCAGTGTTGAATAACCGTTTTTACTGTTCGTTTCGAGAAAGTTGTTTTACGAGAATATAACTATGTCGCGTCGAAATCATTTGTCATTAGATGCAAAACAGGTTGTGAAAAATGTGTATGAAACTTTAATCAGTAGAGGTCTAATTAAACAAAAAGCTTTAAAAGAAACCTGTCTACTTACAAAAACTCCAATATCATCGATAAGGGATATTATTATTAGTGAAGAATTAAACAAAAGAAAAAAACGTACTGATTTTCAATCTCACCGTATAGGCAATAGTGATCAGGACCTAATAAGAAGGAAAATATATTGTCTTTATGAAAGCGGAGTTATTCCTACCTTGGATAAACTGAAAAAGAAGCTAGGCGAAGACGAAACCAATATAAATATTAGCCTCCATAGAGTGGTTTGTAAAATGGGATTTAAATACCGCAAAATAGACAAAAAACAAGTAGTAATGAAATCGTACAGATAACGCACTTGGAGATTTAATTACCTTCAAGAAATTAAAAGATATAGGTTAGAAAACCGATCCATAATTTACCTTGATGAAACATGGTTCGATACACACGACACAGTATCCAAAGGATGGGTTGATTCCAGTCAAAACTGTCAGACGAAAGCACCTTCAAATAAAGGAAAACGCATTACCATATTACACGCTGGTTCAGAAGACGGATTTGTCCCAAACTGCTTGCTGTTGTCTGCAAAGAATATTAAGAATTCTAGCTTGGATTATCATGAGGATACAAGTGCAGAACTTTTTGAAAACTGGTTTCAAAATAATCTTTTAAAAAATATTCCAAACAACAGTGTTATTGTCATGGATAACGCAAGCTACCGCAGCCGTCTGCTACACAAAGCACCAGCTTTATCAAGTTGAAAAACTAAAATCCAGGAATATTTGTTAGAAAATGATATTTATTTTGAATTCAGTTACAAAAAACCGCAACTTTTGGAAGTCCTAAATTCATATTATGCAATTAAAAAACAATATGTATGTGATAATTTGGCTGAACAGGCTGGACATACTGTCTTACGGCTTCTTCCGTATCACTGTATGTTTAACCCCATAGAGCATTTGTGGAACCAAGTAAAGATCAGAGCAGAAAATGTTACACCTACTTTAAGTCTCAATGTTATAAATTTGATAAAAAATGTAATTACTAACATACCATTTAAGAGCTGGAAAAATTCACTACAGCACATTATAAAAATTGAGGACTCTTACATTTCTATTCAAAACAACATAAATCATATTGTAATTAATCTCAATGATGACTGTAATAGTGAAACAGAATTAGATTTAGACATTTAGATTAAAAATGTAATTATGTATAGATAATGCAGTTATAAATTTATTAAAACTTTGCATATATTTAATTTCTTAATGTAATTTTAAGATTATACTTACCTAAATAAAAAATAAATTATAAAACTTTATATTATTAAAGTCCGTCCCTAATGTTCTGTCCTTTAGTACCTACCGACCGAGGTATAATTCATAAATGATGGCAAGAGCTAACACGGTATACTTTGAGACAGACTATATTTGGTTTGTCTCGAAGGTACTACATTTGTCTTCTTGGTTAATTTTTGAGCTGTTTTTAGGTCTGCTACGCATGTAATATTTTTACAAACAAAGCATCCTATACAAAAATGTGGTCAACCTTTATTTTCTATTGTATCATTCTTCTTTCGGTATAAATGTATGAAAAGGCGGCAACTTTAGCAAAACCTCTAGACCTGCAGCTAGTGTGATAATTTTATGGTTCTCAAGATGCAGAAACAGGTGAACTTTTATTTTTTTCCAAAATGTTATATATTTATCAGCTATAAACATTTTATGCAAATGCTCTACCTTTAAACTAAGTCCACGTCTTTTTTCAAAATACTTCAAATCTTACCAGGCCTATTATTGAATCACTTTCCCTCCTATATAATTTCCGGGCCATTTTTAATCAAAGGTAATTCCTAATTTTTTACAAACCATATTTAAAATTTGATACATTTACTTGGCAAATAAAATATTAAAAACAATACACTTCTTTAATATTTATTTCAAAAACAAGTTTACATACCATAGGTTTATTTTACGGCACCTTTTTGATAACGCGGTAGTGCCACCATGGACGGTATACAAATAACCTTCCACTAAACTATGGATAATGTCAGCCAGTCGGCACCTACAGTTTAACGTAAATACCGCACCACATTCAATGCCACAAGGTGTCCTCTGACGGTCACCCATTCAATTACGAACCGTACTTTGCATCGCTTAACTTCGTTGATCTCACAGGAAGCGGTGTTGCGACGCGGCAAAGGCTGTTTGCATATAAATGCCTTTCCGGCCGGCCCCGGGAATTGAACACAGGTTGTCCACGTGCTAGGTAGAATCACTGACTGCTATGTTATGGTGTTTCTTTGATCCTATTATTAAAAAAGATAAGTATTTATTTTTTAATAAAAACATAGTTTATTTAGTTTATAGAAAAAATGATTTAAATTGAAGAATAGAAAGAGATACAATAAATACCTGAAATGCCAAAATTAAAAAAAAAAAACAATAATAATATTTTGATTATTTCTGACGTTAGGTTTACAATAAAATAAAAATGTTTAGATAAATTAAACAAATTATGTTGTTACTAAACATAAACGCAAAATCCTCTTTATTGACAACTTTGACAACATGACAACAAAAAAAGTAAGACCATTTCCAAAACAAACCAAAACTATGTATTTTAATAAAAACATTATAATTATAATAAAGGATTTTTTGAAACATTTTTATTTTTATATATCTCTAATAAAATTTAGTAATTAGTAGACTCAAAATTATTTATCTTTAGCAATCGTGTAATGGAAACGAGAAGTTGTACTTTATTGAAGCAAATAAATCAAGTTGAGCCGAATAAAATTGCTTTCATTAAATAAATAACACCATCTGAACTCAAGCAATTTAACTAATTGAAGTTTCCATCCAGTTTTTAGTGAATTTCGTTGTGCAACCTAGCTAAATGACCACATTAAATTCAACAAATTTTGGTAAAGTGTAAATTATACGACGTTGAGAAGTTAAAACTTTAAACTGTTTTATTTAAATAGTTTGCTACCATTAATTTATCTTTTAAATAAGGGTCATTTAACCACACAGAGCCATATTTGTAGCTCTCCTCATATTTAAAAAATAATAATCTATCTAAAGTCTGCCGCCCCTAGGCCGCGGCCTATATGGCCTATTGACAAATCCAAGACTGCTTTACACCCAAATAGAACCAGGAAATGTCTCTGTAATAAAACTATAACAATAAAAACTGACAATAGAAACTTTAAAATAAAAAAGTTTTACAACCACTAGAAAGGGGCAGTGCGAAAAAAAAAACGTCCCTTTTTCCTTTGGGATATAAAATGTGTGTTTTATTAAAGTAGTAATATTTATATAGGCAAAATAATTTGAGTTTGTTATTAAAAATTTAGTTGTTCTACAAAACAGTTGCCGCGGCTTAATATATTATATTAAAAGTGATTCTTTATAATTAACAATTGTAGTATGGACAATTAAATATACACAAACCATTGTTTTGGTTAGTACCTACAACTTTGTACTTAACATAATCTCATCATTCGAATATCAACATTGACATTTGTCAGATTGGTTTTCCAAAACCAAAATATATCCCAAAATAAATTTAAGAAATATTATGATTTCACAGGTCAACATTTGATCTACGTTGGAACGCCACAAGCGATTAGGTGCTACTAGGGTTTTTTGGGTCGCTTATTACGATAAGAGGGTCGGTTGACCTTCATCACGTCAGGTTCAAGGTCACTCAAAGGTCAAGTGAGGAAAAAACCATTGTAAAAATCTGGAAAAATTTATGCATATATTTTTGAGGTTGCTTAACCCGAGTCCGGCGTCTATTAACATCTATCCTAGAGATCATTCAAGATCATTTAAGGATATTTTAAAGTGTTTTTGGGGATGAAAATGTTAAGTACGATTCGAAAAATCTGAAAAAAATTCGTAGGTATGTTTTCGAAGTCGGCGAATCGGATTTTGAGGTCAGTTAACCTTTACAAGGTCGATTTCAAGATCATTTAAAGATCAAATGGACAAAAAAGCATAGGACAAATCTGAAAAAATTTAGGCATATAAACAGATCCAAAATGTAAATAAACGCTGGATTCAAATTTAGCGACCTCAAAAACATGTGCATGAATTTTCTCTGTTCCCAACACTATAAAACTTTGCCATATAATTTGAAATTCTAATGATAAATGTTTAATTAAAATTAAATATCTAAGCTGCTTTAAGTATCCTGAAAAATGTGATCATAACATTTTAATGTCGGTTAAATACTTGTTTAATAAAGAAAGCAAAAAGATGGTACATCTGTACTTTATACTAATACAGAAGAAGCTCTATCTGAGGTCTATAATAGTGACTGTATTTTAATTACGCAAAATCTAAGTCAGTGCCAAACGGAGACTTCCTTTTGGTAAAATTTATAGGAAAAAAAGAGTTTCTTTATTACTTGCATTTATTATTTCTTTTAAACTTTAAGTCATTAAAAAAGTAGCTAATTCTCTATTATTACAAAAATATCAAATTTGGTAAAAAAATTGTTATTTTTTTTAGCATCAAAGATATATTTAATAAATTGTGAAAGAGTAAAACTAAAAATTTTAGCTAGGAAGCTAGTGGCAATTTAGATATATGAATTTATCGTCGTTGATACCAAGACGTAATGTAGCCTGCACCTATGTTAACTAGAAAAATAAGTGGCGAGCTCAGGTAGCTCTGATTTTTTTTATAAATAATTTTAAAATTGTAAAAAACAACTGTTAAAAATTATCGTTTATTATCGTTTCTGTTAACTATATAACTATATCTTATTAAATACATTTTATAGATAGTAAAATTAAAACTGGCAGAAGTGGCAGGATGGTGTGAGATTTTATAAAAATAATTATTAAACTGTAAAAAAAATAGTACTACATCATTCCATCGTCTTTTTAAGAAATATATATATTTTTTTTTATCTTTGTGACAACTCACGGAGGATTTTGCATATACATATATACTATATAATATATACTAGACATATACATATACATATATACTCCTAAGTACCAGAGTACCGTGAGTGTCGGGTTTTCCGATGTTTAACCCATCTTTTTGCCCCAGTTCCGTCAACGCTGCCCAAGCACTGAAACATGCAAATATTGCATTTCACAGCACCTTTTAGACAACGCGGTAGTGCCACCACGGACGTTATTTTAAATAACTACTACCTAAATAATATAAAGTATTTGTACTCTGAAACTTCTGCCACTTGCATTAATATTTTTTAATATTAAATACTACTTATTTAGACTGTCAACAGCAGCGATAATATCGTTTATGACACTTATTTTTATTAACATTTTTTGCAAGCTCCTATTTGATATTGAAGCAATTAATGAATGCCAGAAATTTAAAGTGATTATTTTATTTAGTACTCTAATATTATCAACCTCTGTCAGACGATGAAATTATCCAAAAATTATTACTGCCTCCAGCTCCCTATCGATGTGTTTTTATTTGCTTTACATGGCTTGGATAAAGGGTAATAGATTCTTTAAATAATAAAAGAGAAATTACATAATTATTATTTAGATGAATATAGCAAGAACACAAAAATTTACGTAAATCTACAAGATCTAATAGTTAACTATTTTAACAAATTAATATATTTTTTTCTAATATTTCATTCTTGAAAATTTTAAATTTTAAAAAAAGCACCTATAAACACTATTAACCTAACAAAAAACAATAAATAAGTACAAAAACAACTATTTCATTAAATTCAACTTTCATAAATACAAAGTATTTATGAGAGTTCAGAGTTGAGCCTTGTTTTTCTCGCAAACCATTTTGCTAAATTAAGTTAAAATGCCGGATAAAACTTTTACAGCGAACGGGCTTATCTTTGTGAGACAAACTACCTTCTCGATTTAAAGTTTATATTTTAATCATCCCGTTAGTAAGGTAGTATTAGAACTTAAACATTTAGTGAAAATGCAATATACAAGTTAAAGCAACTTAAGTACTCCTAGATATACAAAGCTAACAAAGTCTGTAATAACTTACATTAGTTTCGATATTAGAAAGACACCTTATTTACTTATTCATGATAATTGTTTCTAATGGCTGGCTGGCTTATTGAGTAGATTCTACATATAGAGTATGTTTTAGGTAGCTGATGCATACATTTAATACATTACGGTCTTGAAAACTGTAAGGGAGAGGAAACTGTCTTAGGGGCAAATGTTTTATATAATACTCATTGGGCACTTTAAGCTGTTAAAGTGTGTTCAACAATATAGTGCCTACAATAAAAGGGGACTGATGGTAATAAACCACTTTTATTGCGATCGTCTGTCACGGTTTATTGTTTATGGTCAAAATTTGCATACAGGATCAGTTCTTGTATTTGGATAAGTATTTTCGGCCGAAAGGAGCAGGTAAATAAAAGGTAATTATTCCGTATCGCATTTCGGCTGTTTTAAAGATTTTTAAAAATTTTTTTACAGGCTACTTATGTGGATACCATATAATAATAATCCGGTGGGGAGCTTCAAGAACATGTTTGAATATTTTGTTTTTTTTTATTTTAAAATTTAAAATCACCATTGATTTTCTTCATATAATGCGAATACTCCACTTTGATGACAAGCAACTTCTAGTGTGCAGTGTTGCCAATCGGGGTCTTTCTAATACGTCCCCGCATTTTCACATTAAAATATAAATAAGAAAATAAAGCTGCTCCTAATTCTAACCAGAACTAACATGACCGCCCTTTCTGGCCGATTTCCGTAGGGTCAGAATGGGCGGTCATGGTTAGTTCTGGTTAGTTAGGGCAGCTTTAATAAAAAATATTGAAACATATTTTTGGAGCTTCCCACCGGATTAATATTATATGGTATCCAAATAAGTAGCCTGTAAAAGAAATTTTTAAAAATCTTTTAAAACAGCCGAAACAGCGATACGGAATAATTACCAAATAAAATATGTCCTATAAATGGTACAAGTTTTTTTATTAATCCAGAATCAAAGACAAATGCTGTAGAGAAAAAGCAGAACGTAATGTATGTATACAACTAAAATATAGGTACTTGCATACTATTATACACTTAGAAACTATAGCTAAAGCTAACCAGAACGTTGATCTGGTTCATGATTGTGAGTTAACTCACTCCTGGTTACTGTAAATTCGGCACCAACAGTATACAATTTAGCTAAACACTTTAAACTTTTCTTGATGCACTCCAACGCACTCCACCACTCTTAATACGTCTCTAGGTAATCCTACCATAAACATTACCCTCGGCCGAAATTACTTATGTCATTAGATGGTCCCTTTGCTTTGGCCAGGTAGGCGAGGGATTACCGGCCGAAATTACGCCCGCCGTTGTATTTGTATAATTTGTGTTGAGTATAATCATTTATATTTGTGTTCCCGTAGTGAGAGTTAGTCTGTGCTGTTTAATAATTTTTGTGAAAAATGTTTCGTCCTTGGGAAACTGCAACAGCGGCGCCCTGTTCGACGACGAGTTTTATCCCTTGATGCCAAAGAAATCGTCAGACATGTTCATCAGAAGCTAGTCCAAAGGGATTGGGCTTTTACTCCTGCTGTAAGAGAAACCAGCGATTTGACAGGGATACCGGAATCATCAGTGAGAGTTCACATTTCGAGGCCAATTCATCCGAGACGAAAACGAAACGATAGTGGTGTTTCCAGAACCACTGATGACGGTGATAAAGATTTGATAAGAAGAACTATCTACTGTATGTACGAAGAAAACTTGGTGCCTACTATCAGATCATTGCAAACAAGACTAAGGAGCTCCACTGAGATAAGGATATCAATTGGAAACCTATGGACACTTTTATCCAAACTAGGTTTCAAATACTGCAAAATTGACAAAAGGCAAGTTATTATGGAATCCCTACGGATTAGGCAATGGCGTTTTGAATATTTGACTGCCATAAGTGATTACAGGTCTCTACAAAGACCAATAATCTATTTGCATGATACCTGGTATGATACCCACGATACGCCGGCAAAAGGATGGACCGATGGAACAGTGCGATGCCAATCAAAAGCTCCATCGAACAAAGGAAAACGGATCACGATTATTCATGCTGGATCAGAAGATGGTTGGATTCCAAACAGTTTGGGACTTTCGGCGAAGAACATTCAAGATTCGTCGTTGGATTACCACCAAGATACTACAGCCGAATTGTTCGAAGATTGGTTCGAAAACACTTTACTGCCAAATATTCCCCCGTATAGTGTCATAGTTATGGACAATGCCAGTTACCATAGTCGCCAACTGAAGAAGGTTCCAGGCTCTTCAAATACAAAAGCGGAAATCCAGGAATTTATGCTCCAAAACGACATCTACTTTGAAGAAGGATATAAAAACGCAGCTTTAGAGGTTCTAAGGGCATTTAACATACAGAAGACATATGTATGTGACACAATTGCAGCATCCAAAGGACATACAGTTCTTCGTCTTCCTCCTTACTACTGCGTATTCAACCCGATTGTGGAGAAAACTAAAGAACAAAGTCCGGACCCAAAATACTACACCTACATTATGTCCTTCTGTAATTGCATTAATCCGGCAAAATATAGATGACCCAGACGCTGATTGTTGAAAAGAACAATAAACCATGTTATAAAGTGGAGGATTCATACAGGGCATTTCATACTAACATAGAACCCCTTATAATTAATGTAGACGACGATAGTGATAGTGAAACTGAATTGATATATTGAAAATATATGAAATTGAACTAACATATTATATTCCTTATAGCTTTAATTTTAATTGACAAAATTTATTATATGTATTTAAATTTTATATCGATATTTAAATGTTATTATAAAATAATAATTTATTGTTATAATGTAGACGACACTGACAGTGAAACTGAACAAAATTTTATTTTAATGTAAATTTAATTTATATTAAAATTTTTATTAAATTTTATTGTGAATATCCTTTAATATGCGATTCTATTAAAAAATTATTTTTGCAAATTTAATCCTGACCTGCATTCTTTACCCAAACTTGCCAATACCTGAGATATTTTTACCTAAGAAGTTTATTATCACCATCAGTCCCCTTTTATTGTAGGCACTATATTGTTGAACACACTTTACCATTTTTGAGACCAAAGTTTTGTCTTTTAATAAGAGATGGCGCTTTTTAATTTGTCGTTTATTTTTTCAAAAATGGTAGTTAAGTTTATCCGGATTCCGTTGTAATTGCAAAAAGGGTCGTTAATTATTAGAGATTGAGAATTGCGGTTATCACAAAGTGTCCCTATTCTTTGATGAAAAGAAAGAAAGCACTAATAATTTTTTATGGCGTACAGAGCGAAATTCATTTTTTTTCCACTAGTTTCTTTTTAACCTACAACAAAAGTAACTGATATAAGTATGCATTTTTATGCAGAATTCAGTGGTGTAGTAAGAAAAATATATGTCACTTTATGACCATGGAGAATTAGGAGGTTTATATTTACAACAGTGTTACGCATATCTATTCACTTACAAGTGAACTTGATAAAAATATAACTCGGTTCTACGTACAAATGCCCACTAATATCAGTTTATACTTTTATTTCTAAGTTAAAAGATAACTGCATGTATGTTTGTCAAAAACAAAGAGAGCCATAAAAAACCGTTAAGTGTTATCTTTCATTTCATTAAGAAGTAGCGACACTTCGCGAAAACCACAAGTCTCTATTTTTGATATTAACCGAGGTACCCTGTAATTACAACCGAACGCCCTGTACTATTTTATAAGCACGTGTAAAATTTTATGTAGACCTGTCAACTCATTTGTATATTTGGAGTAGTTAAAAGTTAACTAATTGTAGTATTTTTTACAATGAAAAAAAGTTCGCAGTAGTAAAATTCCTATTTTACAAAAAGGTAGCACAAAAAAAAATCATGAACGATTGTTAGAAGTGCAAATGCACTCTAGATCTTTAATAAGGAGAGTAAAAAATTGGTTGCTAAATTGGTACCTGGTCCCCAAGTTTAAAAATCCATTCACGGTTTAAAATCAATTAACCGACAGAGATTAAGTAAAAATCCTAAAAATTTCTTTAGGTAGTGTAAGCAATATTTTGGCTAAAGTTTAGGGTTTTAGAAATCTTTTTGCATAATGGAAAGCGATTCGCTAATAACAGACGAAAACACATTTAAATGTGTTTTTTTAAGCAACAATTAAAACCTTTAAAAAAAATGTAAATGATTTTGGGCATTGCTTCATTATTATGTATGAGACCATCATAATCCTTAATCAAAAGAAAAGGCTAAGGAATGGAAAATACTCAGTACTTTAGCTCTTATGGGTATAGGATTTCAAAAATCTACCAAGAGTGATAGTATCAATATTTTGGGATGCAAAAGAAGTAATGTTCATGAATTACCTTTACACTGGTGAAGCAATGAACTTAGACTAAACAGCTTCACAAAAAAATTTGAAAGGTCGCTGAATCCAAATTAAGGGTTACTTTGACACTACCAGGTCAGAGTCAAGGGAATTTCAAGGTCAAATCTGCAAAATTACACAGACCAAATAAAAAAATATGGTATTCTCATGATTTTAAGTTGGCTAAATCTGAATCCGAGGTCAGTTTGATCCCGTGGGGTCATGGTCAAGGGCATTTTAAGGTCAAATCTGCAGATTCCATGGTCACGTCTTTTGGGCTTTTAACTTATTTTTGTAGGGCTGTGCTATTATTGTTTTAGACCAGTTGGAGATAAAAATAAAAAAAAGTCTGGTTTGTAGAACAAAAACAATTATAAGGACAAGCTTTCGTCGACTTCTGACTCTTCTGATTTTTATTTTTTTTTCTGTTTAGCAAAATTGCAAAACATGCTACAAAGAAAATATATTAACGAAATCCGAAATAACCTCTTTGTTTTATAATGGTTTCGAAAATGGATACTATTCATATTTTTAAAATTGTTATTAAGTTGTCTAAACCTTAAGTCTAGAATATAACTGAAATGAATATGTATCTTTACACTAATATTATTCGATAGATCTTGAGGGTGCGCTGTCTGTATCTTTCATTTATTCTTTATTTTTGATTAGTAATTTAATTTTTGATTAACTCTGTTTCTTTATTGCAGACTGTCTAACTCTTCATGATCTAAAGATAAATGTACCAGTTGCTGTTATCCGGGGAAAAGATGCTGTACTGCAGTGCTTGTTTGATTTGGAAGGGGAGAGACTATATTCTGTTAAATGGTAAGGAATATATCAAAATGCTTTTAAAACTTTTTACCTGCCTACATCAAAATCCATTAGAAGACTTTTCGGGCCGACACACACAGTATATAAATTACCCGAAAGGTTTCAGCGCAGTTTCCCCCCTGTTATAACTTCGTTATCGTTTCATGTAATTTGGTATGTAAATTAAAACAGCATGGCATGTAAGTAGGAGACAAGTAAAAAAATAATAATAAAAACTGCTGATTTTTGCCAAAAACGTCCTGAAATAGGAGCGGTAATATAATATACTTAGGAAGTATTTCAAAAGTTACCAATCTGATTGAACCCAAGTTTTTGAGGTCATATTTATCTTAGAACTTAAAATCAAAGATAATACTACTACGGATAAGATGAACCATTCAATGCTATATTTTTGATACCCCTAATGGACTTTGGCTAACGCGAGCCGATGTCCATCGAGAGATTTTCGCGCTATCCTTGAACGAACAGTGTTGCCGGCAGGCCTTTACTATTGGCGTGATGAAACGCGACTAGAAAATACACAATCCGTTTAGCCGACCGCTTTTGCTACTTCGTGTTCCGAATAAGGTACAAGCGACAGACATTGGCAATGTCGCACATGGTTTCGTACCTCGTTTCACAGGGGCAGGGGTTACCGACTTACTTTTATTCGCATTTACGGAAGCATTGATATCTCCGAACTGATTTAAAACGCCCCATTTAAATGAACCATCTATCCGTAGTAGTATTATCTTTGCTAAAAATGCAGGCATGATTTGATTCCAAAACTCAGAACAAAGAGAAAAAATCCCACCAAAAACCTATGGAAAATAAGGGCCAAGTTAGTATCCAAAAATCATGGCCTTTAAAGTGAGATCTAACTATTAAGAAGGGGTATTCTAGTCTAAAATTCCGAATTTCGGGCGTTTTTTGACAGTCAATAAAAACAATTATTATTAAGTCTATCCATTTTTTATTTTATATATTTATTTATATTTTAAGAATTTACAAAAAAAAATAACAAAAGAATATATTTTACAAAGTTACACGCTGTTGAAAAGAGCGTGTCCATCTTGTCACGATTCCCTCTCTTTTGGTTATTTAAAAAATAAAAAAATGAAAGATTCTTTATTAGTACCAATTTCATTCTGGCAAAAACAATTAAAAAAAATCGCGCGAAATGGCAGTTTTTCAAAAAAAGAAGTAGTTTTTTTTAACTTTTCCGAATTTTTAAAAATAGAAAAAATTTAAATTTCAATTTTTTGTTGGTTCCTGTCATAGAGGGATATATAAAGAAAATTCAAGCTAACTTTTAAAAAAATTGGTCAATTAGAACATGAGATTTTGTGACAAACGTTTCGAAATAAGTAGTTTCGAGAAAAACGCGTTTAAAACTTTCGATTTTAGCTTCATTGCGCCAAACAATATCTCTAGCTATAACTTTTATTGTAATTCGTATTTTGAAAAATTCTTTGAAGGGGATATTCTTGGATGTCTAAGCTATCAAAATATGAAAAACAAAGATTTTTTTAACATTTTAGACTCGAATACCTCCTTAAAGAACTCATATGATACAGTAATTATTCAATACAACAAATCATGTGTCCCAAGCATCCAGTTTCTTAATTTTTAGGCATTTTATTTCAGCTTATAAGTATTTAAACTCTTGCTTATTCTCCATTAAATACCTATATTATTATGACTGGTTAAATATGTAGTATTAAGAAAACATTACTCTATTGAGCGGTTTAGTGACACCATTTTTTTTTCATAGGTACCGTGGTGGACATGAATTTTTTCGATACACACCAAAAGATAAAGAACCCATCAAAATATTCTATTTACCTGGAATAAATGTTCGACAAAATGAATCAACAGAGGCAAAAGTTGTTCTTGAAAAAGTCTCCAGAGACATAAGTGGACGATTTAGTTGCGAAGTTACAGCCGAAATGCCAAGTTTTTTTACTGCTATGCAGACTGCTGAATTACAGGTAAAAATCTTAAGAAAACTGATAATAAAAGAAGTATAATTTGCTGGGTATTTATAAAAATATACATCAATTTTAGTCAAACACTGAAAATTTGTAAAAAGTACGATATACAGTGCATTCGTAAAGTACTATATAAATTCGTAAAAATTTAGGAAACAACTTTTGAGAAAAACGCTCGGACAGGGAAAATTTAATTTTTTTTCAGCATTTTTTCAGATGAAATTAATATATGTAGGGTAACTCCGGCATCATCAATATTTTTGTGTATGTACTACAATTGTCGTTATAAAAAAAGTTAGATACAGAAGTGGGATTAACCAAAGGGTATATGTACAACAATTGACATGAAGCATCAGACGTCAGAACACAGCGATTCTTTGTTAAGTGAAACTGGGTACTTAAAATTTAAAAATCCTGTATAAAAAAAAACAAATGAGAAAAATTAAATATTAAGCGAAGGTTTTTAAAACATGTAGACATGCAATTATTTCTTTTTTTGTGAAAAAGTGCATTAACAGAATCAATCTTCAATCGTTATTTAAGAACCCTAGGTTCTGACAAAGAACTTTGAAGTCCAGTAACAACGAAAAATAAATAAGTGTTGAATCCAATATAAGCCCTAAATTATTCATTTAAAATAATAATTTTCTATTTATTTTTTGTGAAAACTTTTTAAATAGTATATAATAATATTTAAGAATAAAATTTGTTATTGGTCATAGATTTACACTTTCATGGCAAAAAAAGATATAACTTACCTATGTTGCAATGAAGTTTCAAAAGCAAAAGAAAGTATATTATTTCTAATAGATATCATTATTTGTGACGGGATTGTTTAGGAGCCGCACCATTTATTTACTAAAGTCCAAAACTGAAAAGTTAAAAATATTTATCGTTCCAATCATTTTGTCTGGTTAACATGATTTTAAAGTGATTAAAATTTTTAAATATATTATATAGCGGAGCGATTACGTAAGTCTATCGTGTCGTTTTTTTTTGGCGTAGAACCAGGTCAAACCAGTTAGGTTCCTTTGAGTATGTCACCGGGCACATGAAATCGTATTTTACGACATTTTTTTGTGGTCTCGAACTTTTTAAATTAATAAAAAGTGTTTTTTTTTAAATGATAAAAAAATGGTTTTTTTTGTTTCCACCGCCATAACTTTAAAACTATCAAAGGAACCTAAAATTTTTTGTGTCAAATTAAAGCCCACACTGAAGCGCTTTTAACCTTATAAACTGTTTGGGCACAATTTGCACTTTCATTCCTCTAAAAATCAGATAAACTTAAAATATATATTTTTTGTATCGAAATTTTCATCAATCGATAAACTTTTTTATTTTTGAAAATATTTTCATACATGCAGCGAAGAAAATATAGCCAAATAATAGCAAAAGTTTTTGAAAAAAAATTCTTAGAGCGTATCGTTTGAAAACAGCGATTTTTTTTCAGGCGTAAAAAGATATCATCGGGTCCCAATAGACCTCGCATGCGGATAACTTGCGTAATAATACATTAGTAGTGGTGGTTGTCGAAATTTAGAGTGTTTGTATGTATTAAGAATTCTAAAACAATGAAGCGCACTATTTGTAAGAAAATTGTGTATGATGGATAGAAATCTGTGATACAAAGACCTAGAATACAAGGATTGTTATCATTACTATCAAGTGCTGAAAAAAAGGCAGGACAATCTAGCAAAAGAAATTTTGTCAAAAAAAATGGTATTTTAAATGGCCCAATAAAAATTAAATATCATATAGACTGTCGTAAATCTTACACAAATTCTCAAAACTATTATCATATTTTGCAATTAGACAGTGGCGCCGATCCTTCAAATTATTGTGGCACTAAACTTAAATGCCATAGTTTCAATATTAGAAAAATGTGCTTTTTGCAACACAAGTAAAAATAAAAAAAATAAAAGTTTAATAAAAAAATCTGTTTAAACCAGTAATTTAAATATTATTATGTACCTACATAGTATAGTTGGTACCATTATATTAGTTTATATTTTGAAATGAAACAAAATACAAATTTTATCCTTATAAAAAATGTTTAGGGTATTTATTTCTTTACATAGTACTGAATCTTTTAGGTAATGAAAAAGCTATCTATCAAAAAATTAATAGCTGCCAGGAATAGAAATGACATTAATATGATATCTAAATTAAGTGGCTATAAAGATTTATTTGAGTTTAATGCGAAATATCATAAATTATGTTACAGCCACTACATATCTGAAAGAACCATAAAATCGCACAAAAATAGGAAAATGGTTCCCAATACTGCCTCAAACCTATCAAAAAATAATTCGGCAATATCTACCTCTTTTGCAAGTATTGGTAATGACGTTCAGATAGATCTTTTACTTCCTAAAGAAATTTCCAAAATTCAAAATTTATTACGAGCTGCTGCTATACTACGTAGTGCAATGGCTTTATGTCAACCCAAAATTGAATTTCCAACATGTACTTGTGTGAAAGAAGGCCTAAAATGTTGTACGGAGTTCAAATCTCGTTCCTGCAATAAGATTATTAAAGACTTTGAGGCAGAAATGGATGAAATTTTCGAAGAATGCTAATAATGAAGCGCCGAAGCGCCTAAATAACTACTTACATATTACATTTTTGGGTCTGGTTAAGAAAATCACCCACGGAATTGGACGATTTTTAAATTTGCAATGTAAAATATACTTTAAATATTATTATTTAAGATAAAAAAATGCGAATAAAGTGGTTTTCACCAAGAAAATCGCAATTGAAATTATAAGAATGGGTCATTATTTGACATTTTATTTTAACTATTTACGATTTACATGTAATAAATACATGCGTCGCTTCAAGACGTTTACGGTGTTGCCATACCGAAATATTAAACAGCCCCACAAAAAAAATAATTGTTCGGACTAGTGGGTCGGAAATATGTATTCCCATGTATTTTTTGACGCTGAATCCGATTTCCAGCTCAGAAATGGCCCTTCACGTCTGAAATTGGCCCCAGGGGCCGAAAATGGCCTCTATAGGGCCTGAAAGATGGATTCCGGGGTGAGGCGCGGTCGAAGGTGCATTCTCAAGCCAAAGCCGGAATTGTGATCAGAAATTATATATTCCTCTTCCCTTAAAAAAAAAAGATTAACGAAGCCCTAGTTTATATTTTATGTACTATATGTTTCTCAAATTCGCAATTATTTGTTGCTCAAAGTGTTTTAAAAATATTGAACTCTTGAATGTATAATCAGAAAATAAATTCCGTTTGTGGTTTTCTTTACCAGCACCCAATAAAAAAAGTCTAATAAACCTACTAATAAGGTGGGTAATTAGTAACAATGATTGATATTTTTTGAATGGCTTTATAATTCTACCTAACTGTTTTAAATATTTAAATTTTTTCTTTTCTAAACAACTTAAGTAGACATAAGATCTGCGTTTAGAGCGCAAAAATATAACTTTCGCCCGTTAAAAAAATATCACTGACTCAACTTTTTTTAAACATTAGCTACAATTTGTACGCAGCATGTATGTATACATTTTCAATAATAAACTTTTTTCTCGATTGCCTAAAATTACGCTACTGAAAATAACAATTTTGAGTTTCCTACCATTTTAAAAATTAAACAAAAAAAGAATCAGCTTTACGTGGGACGTTGTATGAAGCGCTATTGTGTCTACTTTAATCTAAAAGAAATTAACCTGATATCATAAATATTATTAGTGGAGATGTTAAAAAGCGTGTTTCATTAAAAACCGATTTTTTTGGGTTTTTTCGAAACAAAAAAGTTCTCGACCACTAAAAAATGTCGTAAAAAGTGATTTCGTGTACACGATTACCTTATTAAAGAATCCCACTAAGTCTGGTTTGGTTCTACGCCGGTTTTTTTTTCTCGATAACTATGCGACTTTTCTTCCAAATTTTACTCCACTATATAACATAAGACATTCAAATTAAAATAAGTAATGCATATTAAAAATGACGTGCTTAAATGACATTTATAAAAACCCATCCGTCAAAACCGGATTTTGTTAAAAAAAATAAAATGTTATAAGTCCAAAAAGACATCCATAATAATAACATCTGTTAAAAATTACGTCTCCTACGTTTTTCCTGTATATTATTTTTCCATTTTACAGAATTAAAACATTATCTAGTGATAAGGTTCATTTCTAAGTATTATATTAAATTTGGTTTAATCCGCTTATTTTTTTACATTACACTAAAAAAAACCACCCACAGTATAAAGTTAATCTATTTTTTTTATTAAGTTTAAAAATAACATAAAAAAGCTTGTAAAATGTAAAAAGGTCTTTTGCAATTTATTACCAAACAACCTTTTAAAAGAAACAAAAAAGGAATAAAGCAATATTAAAAAGTATATAATAAATTTCGCAAAGACAAATTAATAATTAAGTAAAAAGGTCACTTTCATGCTGGATTTATTAAATTAAAAAAATATTAAATGGAAACCTAAGCTTTTAACCTAAACTTTTTTTAGGTAATTTAATTAGAATATAACCGCTTATATATTCTTGAGAATCTAGTAAAAAAATAAAACCGAAAAAAATTTTAGTACCTAAATGTTTTTAAATAGTTTACGCAAACTATTTTCTTTATTAAAGTTTAGTTAATGGTAATCAATTAAAAAAGCAGGTAAAAATTCAAAAGTAGGTGGCAAATAACACAGCCAACCCAGGGTCAAAATTCCGTCACCATTTTTTCCTAGTCCCAAAATCTGGTAAAACTAGTAAAACTAGTAAAATTTATTGAAAACTGACTAAAAAAACTGAATGTTTTTTACATCCAACTTTACATTTTATTGTAAAAGAATCTCCTGAATCAAAATGCACGATTACTATTTTTAAAATCATGCGGATCTTGCCCAAATTTCGTATAGGGCGGTTTTTTTGTCAATGTTACTATTCTTAAGTAAGATTATGGATGTCAAGATGGCGGATCTATAATGGCGGATGTGTTTTTTAAGATGGCGAATAGATTTGTCAAAAATCAGCGGATTTAGGATGAATTTTTTATATACAATGGTTTTTGAGGTTGCAAATTCCGAATTTGAAGTTAAATTTAAAACATTTATAATAAGAGATTCAATATGGTGGATAAAATAAGCAAAAACAACAGATTTAGGACAAATTTAATATAGGCGCGTTTAGGTTAATATAAGTTTCAGAAACCTAATAAACGATCAAAAAAACGCTAACCAAAAAACCGAAAATTGATTCTAGTTGTAATACGTTCATTTTTTAAAGTGTTATTGGCTAACTTAAGGTTTGTTTTTTATATTGGGTTTGCCTTCTTGAATTGCGAATATTAACTTTGGATTTATATTTATCTAAATTTGCATATATCAAATTTGTCTTAAATCTGTTGTTTTTGCTTATTTTATCCACCACATTGGATCCAAGTTATCATGAAGATTTTAAATTTGACTTAAGATATAGAATCAGCAACTGTCAAAACCACCATGAAATTTGGCCTTAATCCGTTGTTTTTGGAAACATTTATTTGCCAATTCAAAAGCAACATTTCCCTTTTTGGATCTGCCATCTTAAATTTTTACATACTGACTTCAGAAATTTAAGCAAGATTCGCAAAGATTTTGAAACTACAGGCGATTTTGAAACGACAAAGCTATAAATAAATATGTGCAGTTTTCCCTTTCGGCCCAATTCTTAGGTCTTCGGGGATGCTTTTGAGCGAAAAAAAGTTTATCAACATTAACAGGTGGGAAAGGGCTAAAAATAGCCCCTCTAGGTCCGAAAAATGGGTTTCCCGCTAATATCTGCCGAAATAGGCGAATTGGAGAATTTTTGTTTTGACAAAAAATGAAGGTCGCCTTGTTATATACAAAAATGGTCCAGGTCACAGAAATGGTTTTCGAGATAACGGGACCCAAAAGTCCCCTTATTTCAGCTTCCGCTCTACACTTATAAGCGGGCGGACGAATTGTTCCATTACTCCGGCAATAATGTACATTTTTTAATCAATTAAAGTTCATCGGAATGGGAAAACCCCTACCTATAATTGCATATGAGTTTGGGTCCATTCTGATTTTTATAGAATATTAAACAAAGCGGTCAAAATGTTTTTTTTTTCACAATATTTTCAGAGTATCCCATTAATTTATTGATCTTTTTTGAAAAAATGGTTTGTTATTAACATTTTTTTTATAGTGAGATCTTAGCAAGTGTTCAATGATCCCAGAAAATTTCCTTCACCACTTTTGTTGCGTTTTGATAAAAGATTGTTTTGCCCAACTGCATTTTATAGCCGTTTAGCCACATCTATCCAGTGTGAATGTGGATTTTTTGACGGCCGTTTTTGCGAAAAATGTCAGTGTTGCAAAAAAAAGGTAAAAAACATTTTTGTAGATTTCGGGGTGATCTTCAAAATTTGTCTAAATAAAAGTTCTCTAATTCGCATATTTTGGCAGATATTCGCGGAAAACTCATTTTTGGGACTTTGGGGGGCCATTTTCAGCGGGTTTCCATGTCGGAATCGTGATAAACATTTTTTCGCTCGAAAGCATCCGCGAAGATCCAAGAATTGCGCTACAAATGAAAACTGTACAGATTTATTTACAGCTTTAGGTACTTCCAGGTCTTCAGTTACTGGACTAGCACCTGATTAATAGCAAATCGGAAATGGAATTCTTAAATTTTGCTAACAAATTTTTTATTGCTTCGGAATTTATATTGGTAAAAAATTGTTTTTTTTTAAGCATGTTTACCACACTGAAAAGGGTATATTTTTATGCCCCATTACATAAGGCTCTAGGTTCCCTCTAGCAATT
This sequence comes from Listronotus oregonensis, assembly GCA_019359885.1. Classification (NCBI taxonomy): domain Eukaryota; kingdom Metazoa; phylum Arthropoda; class Insecta; order Coleoptera; family Curculionidae; genus Listronotus; species Listronotus oregonensis. The sequence goes on from JAHBCN010002926.1 coordinate 42,658, forward strand.
ATTGTAAATAAATGGGCGACTTATTGTTTCATCCAAGAAATTGTAGAACTTCTTTTAAAATCGATATTTAAGCAAGGGATTGCTTGACAGTATGTACCCGATTATCAAGAGATAACTATAAGGAAACTAAAATTATTCTTCCACCCTAACCTTTTAAATCTAATGATTTAGCCCCATTTCAGATGCATTGAACATTATTGGTAAAAGTAGTCTTGTAGTCTTCCTTAATCTAAAAATTCATGCTAAATATTTTTTAAAATTATATTTACGTGTCAAGCAGTCACTAATCTATGTCACCAAGTATAAAGAAAGAAAACCATAATTATGGTCATATTTAATAATAAAAAAAAATTAAGAGTACCAATACTGTATTATATTTTATAATGCTTTAAAATATTATTAACCAAAACATCTCAAAACCTTCAATAAACCTTTATTAGTGACAAATGTTTTATTAAAAAAATTTAGGGATAAAATTCGCAAGCAAAACAATCTACATCTAACCCAAATATTTAATCATCATAAAACTAGATGGCTAAATAAATCTGAACCAGAAAATGCATAAAAGGCCCTTAAAATTTAAGCAAACCTGCTTCCTCATTCATGAATAAAAAATCTCAAGGGTTCTACATTCGCCTAACCCTAATAACATTTTACCTATATATGAAGGCTAAGGGTTAATACATCGATAAAGTGGGAGATGAAATTGCCATAATTTCAAAATTAAATTGAGTGTGTGGTTTTTATATGTTTAAAAAGAATTTTTTCCAATATTCGTGTTTTACTTTTTAGATTCTGTACCGCGAAAATTTCATAAGAACGCTATAAACTAAATCGTAGATCTTTTTAAAAAGTTTACAAAAATCTTCTAAGAATCTGTTAACTTCTATTTAAATATTATTTACATTAGATAATAATTTCGGCAATTTAATTTTAATATCATTCTTCTGGGTAATAATACTAAAGTTATGATTCTAAAAGATAAAATTTGTTATTTTTAAAGACCAACGCTGCACGGCGAAAATCGGGGAAAAGCCGGCCATAAATAGTAGTAGTGCTGATATGAATCACAAACATGTTTAATCGTAAGAAAATGTTAAAACTAAGATAACACGTTCATTTAAACATTTTTTAAAGCCCCCCCCCTCCCCTTGGGTTCATTTATTGCATTACATAAGCGCTGTGTAAGTACCTATTTCCTTAAAAAAATAAAACTCTATGAAAAATGTTACTATTATTATTAGACTGTTATTATTTTAAGAATTTAAGAAGTTAAGAGTTTAAAATTCATAATAAGAGCGTTTATTGCGGCTCGAATTGAAGTTGGATTGAGGCACTTAACAGAGAGAGAGGTAAACCATTTTAACAGAATTGTAGGATTGAGATAGTTAATCCTGCATTTTTTCCAAATTGACTTGCCTTTGTCACTGTTGAGTGCCTCAATCCGACTTCAATCTGCGCTGAAATAAACGCTTTTTGACTGAAAATTTTTGAAATAAAATCCAAAATGACAAGACTTTTGATATACCTGAGGTTAATAAAATTGCTTATTATAAATTAAATAAAGTTGTGATTTGTTTGTTTTTGTTCTATTTAATTTTATAACTAACTTTTGTGTGTAAAAATAAGAGCAATTTAAAATACATGTTAAGAGTAATATATTTAAGTATGTAAAGTATATACAGACCTCACTTAACAATAACCTTGTAATAATAATAAAGCCTAACCTATCTTAATAATTAAAATCAATCAATATCTTCACTATCACTTTCATCAGCAGAAACTGTTGGTTCATCAAAAAATGCCAACACTTTTGGAGGGTACTGTTTAAGCTTTTTAGCAGATGATTTTTTCATATTGGAGATTAAAGGATCAGAAGATATTAAAAGATTACAAAATATATCCTCCATGTTTTGTTTTCTTGAAAACTTCCGTGCATGAAATTCTCTGAATCTTTTAATATCTTTGTTTCTTGATTCCTGGGCTTCCTCGCCCAGTTTCCCAATTGGAACCATAAAATATGATATTATATCAGAACTGTGCATTAAGATTTTATGGACGGAAGTTGGCATATTGTACCACGGATACAATTCTACAAATTTTCTGGCCGTCTCATGACAGTAGTCCTTAAAACTATCAATTTTTATATGAAAACCACTAAATTGTTAATAAAATTACTCTGAATCTAAATATCAAATCTTGATCAATGCCTGTAATTTCCGAAGATTTAGCAGCATTCTCAAAAAAACGGCGAACAGTGTTGCCGTCATTAGTACTTCAAAACCAGGTTTTGGTCTATCAACCAATAGTCCCATTTCTTTAAAAAATAAGTCTTGGATTCGTTTTTTGGCATTTGCAAGTTTTTCTTTGTTTTCCTGGCCTCGCGCTTGCCATTGCTTAAATTCCATCTTATAAGATAGATGCAGCAAACACTCAAAAAAACGAATCCAAGCATGTAAAGATGACAAACCAAATTGATATCTAGATTCGTCAGTAATTTCCTGTTTTAAAATCTTCTCGATATTGTTAAAATCTTTGGATGTTAGATTACACAAATAGCATCTCTGAGTTGAAGTATTTTCAGTTACAGCATCACACAATTTGCCATCTATCATTGTAAAATAAAAAATGTATTTTAAAAATACATCGTTTCCTTGAATATCAAGCTTTGTTGGTTGCAAATCTGAAATTTGTTGGTCAAAATATTGCTTATAGCTCTGTTGCTTCGTGCCTAAACTGGACTCTAAGAGGTCTACAGAATCGTGTGGAGAAAGGTCTGGGATTTTCCCAAATTACAAACCTATCTTTTGATTTCGGGTCCCCGTTAATGAGCTGGATTGGCACCATTGATGTTAAAAAGATATTAGCATCTGAAATATTGGACTCTACAAACTGCTGTTTGTATTGACTCACCCCAGAACTCCCGTCACACCCCCATTTGCAAATTAAATGTAAATTATTATAATTTTCTTGGTTTAAAGAATTTAAAACTTCTTTTAGGGACTCAAATAACCTTAAAGATGTATGATCCAGCAAACTTTGAAGAGGCACTTCAGCTACATCTTCAGAAATGTTTAGGTTTAGGGTAGCATCTTTTTTTCGCGGCAGTTACGGACTCATAATTAGGATAAAGTTGACTTATGGCTTTTTGCCGAATTTTCGATTAGATTATATTGAAATTTTGTCAATTTAGCCTCTACAAAAAGCGATAAGGCTTCGTCCGCTGCAAATGGTATTTCACATTCTTTTTGAAGAGATTTTTTATATTTTGATGCACGGGTTGGTGTTGAGAATGCAACATTATTTAACACATCTGCTTCATCCAGTTTACCTTCGGACCTAAACTTCATTTGAGCAGCAAATGTTAGTTCTTCCGGGCTTCGATCTGCTCGCAACGGTTCAGTTCTTCTTCTTTTTGATCGTTCACTAAAATCTAAAAATCCAGTGAATGGCCTCCCTCTACTCGATGAAGTTGTATCCTGCATTTCGGCTGGTTGAGCTTCATTCATTGACGAAGAAAACTCCAAATCAATATTTAACCAATCTCGATTTTTATTTTCAAATGCAGTTTTATTTCTTGATGCTGTTGACCATTTTGTGGCATATTACTCGATGAATTTATATAAGACTTTTGAAGACTTCTGACAAGCGTTCAACTCGCATGGTAGAGGTCACTTTTTCTGCCAAATAACGACACTGATCCATTCTTTCCTTGGACTGACAAATTCTTAACCAATTGACAAGTTGGCTTCTTTTAAACAAAGCAGATTTTGTTGCAGACCCTGAAAAAATAAGTTGTAATTTTGTTAATTATTTTATTACTAGCAATAGCCTACGTTCATCGGGGATAATGTAGGATTCTAATGGTAAAATAATTTTTAAATCGATCCAGTAGTTTCGGAGCCTATTCAATTCAAACAAACAATCAAATCTTTCCTCTTTATAATATTTGTACAGATTATACTTTGCAATCAATGGTACTTCAAATTACATTAGAAAAATCTTCCAAAATTGAGACGTAGCTTGAAGAATTGAATGTTAATTCTAAAAAGCTACATTATCAATAGCTGTTTGGATTATAATTTATATTTTGAAACTACATGGATGATTGTTAAAACTGTTTCTTTAATTCTTAGTTCAAGATTTCGCCATTTAAAATTGGTCGCCATATTGAATTTTAAACCCATATGGCAATGTTTTTATTTCTCTATTTAATTTTCTATAAAATAATGTTTTATTTTAAAAAAAATTGATTTATTCTTTAAGCTAGTAGGAGAAAATTATTTGTTGCGTTTGGGACCTACATTTTATTCGAATTTGGACTCAGACCATAAATCTTTAAAAATATTTTCTCGTCAAGTTCGCAAATTATCGCAGCAACTTAAGATGGGATCTTACAAAGGACTTATTAAACAATAATTTAAAGCTAATTTAAATGCGGGAAATTAGGGGAAATCATACTTTTACTTTAGCAAAAAGTGAAAAATTGAAATTAAAAAAAAAATTAATTGTTAACTTTTCAGAACACCAGTATAAAAAAACGTAAAGAAATATTTCAAATAAATATTATTTTTAATATTCTACTTACCACCAGCAATAGGCTCCATAGTTACTTTACAAAATTTTCACCCACACTTTGCCGAAAAACTGAATATAAATTACTAATTTTCACAGGCGCTTTTAAATCACAATGAAATAGTCTCCACACTTTTCTTCTCCAGCTTTCAACTAAAATATTTCTGCAAGTGACAAGACTAAAAATAAAAGGGTGATTGTTTATTATACCCAGGTAACTAGATAATGAAATTATACTCAGAATAGGCCTTAATTGCGAAGTTGGTATTTCCGATTTATGGCCGGGTTTTCCCGAATTTCGCTTGTGTGCGCTGTACGTAAATTTACAAATTAGCATTCGTAAATTTTTATATTGCTGTTTTTGAGCTAAACTGACAAGAGTAGGACAGAGCAATAGAAGAATAGGAATGGCATGATTTAGGAAACACAAAAAGTAAAGAAATGCAAACCATATTACTTGCAGGTTTATTTAAAGAGTGTCTATAAAATTAAAATTCTCTTAATAGAAGATCTTAATAATTGTTTCCTTTTTCTATTAAAAGGTTTTTATAAAAATTATTTTGTATCTATTCAAGGTAATAGCAGAATTAATTTAATTATTTGTTTCACTTCTGCCAATACGTATTAAAAGGTGTGAAAAACGCTCGACGCTTGACAAACTATTGGCTTTCTGTGTTTTGGCATTTTAGGTATTTATTATTACCTACCTTGTTTTCCATTTTTTTATTTGAAATGACTAATTTAGAATAAATTAATTCTGTTGTTATTTAAAATAAACCCAAAACTAATATTAGTAAAACGTATGAAGGAAAATAAATGCTTTCAAATACGAACCAACTTATAAGTTGTATCATGAAGAAAACGTTAGTTTTAGGTTGTAACTTTATTATTTAAATTTATTCTTTCAGGTATTTAGGATTTTATGGCAAAAATTACATAAATTTTTTTAAAAAATTTAGTAACAAAAAAGTCACAAATATTCTCTTAATAAGTCCTCATTCAATGACTCTGTACAATTTTTTTCACATTTGCATACCTTTGCTTTGGTAATTAATTATCATTGGTATTAGTATTCCTTTTTTCTTTATAGCATTAGGGCTTACCAGTGGAGAAAAGAACATAGTTCTTGTAAGCATTCTCTTGTTTGTTTTACCTTTGTTACTCCCAATTTTGTTATTACATTAGCAAAGGTTCAAATATATATTTTTTTTTATTTTGGGACATTCCATGAAGGCTGATGCCTAAGTACTAACGTACCGTGGGGTCTTAAGTGTGGTGAGAGGGAGTTTGTTCACACGGGACTTAAATATTTGGAGATTGGGAGGAGAAGGAAAAACTTCTGCGGGCAGCAGGTTCCATAGTCTTGACACTCTAGGGATGAAGGAACGAAGAAAGCGGGAAGTTCGGGGCCTCTCTAACTGAGCTGTAAAAGGATGCATAAAAGTTGCACTACGTGTTGCTCTGTTGGGAGCTGCCAAAGAAGGAATTATACTGGCCAATTCCTCTGAGCAGAAGCCGTGAAAATACCTATAAAAGAACGACAGATTCCCCATAGCTCGACGGTGGGCAAAAAGAGGAAGCGCCTCTGTGAGCGTTGATCATTACTAAGACGAACGGCTCTTCTTTGAATGAAGTCCAGAATGCTACGTGTTGTAGGGGACGCCATTCCTCAGACATGAGAACAATATTCTAAAGCGGGTCTGATTTCGGATACATACAGAGTGAACAGATTGGAAGAAGAGAAATATTTTCTGGCTCGAAAGAGGAATCCAAGCTTTTTTGTAGCTGCCGAGGCTATGGATGTAATATGTTTGTGCCAGTTGAGGTTATTCTCAAAAGTAACGCCGACAAGATTAAACAACTATTTGTTCTGCAGAACTTGGCCGCTCATATGTAAGGGATGAGCATTGGCAGACTTTTTTCGCCACAGCGAACATGACTGTGTTTTTGAGGCATTAAACTGAACAACATTTTTGGCGCCCCAATCCAAGATAAGTTTGAGGTCTTGTGAAAGAGATATCTGCATTGACCTGCGCTTGTTTTCCAAACCAGAATTACATGGTGGCTTAAGACATTAAATACAAGAGTGGAGGATACTATCGTCAGCAAAACTATAAATGGGATTAATTGTGGAAGAGAGAATATCGTTAATTGGTAGAAGAAACAGCGTGGGTGCCAGCACTGAGCCCTGGGGCACCCCAGCATTAATTTGGTAGAAGCTGGAGGAATGACCATATATACTAACTGATATACGTCGATTAGAAAGAAACTGAAAGCCAAGAGAAAGCTTAGGTGGAAGACCGTAAAAGATTTGTTAAAATCATTATGCCAGATCTAATCGAAAGCTTTGGATATGTCAAAGCAAGATCTGGGATTTACCAAGAAACGTCTTGATTAGAAAAAATTACCAAACTAAATCATTTGCCATTAAGATCTATGTCATATAAAAAGGGCATTTTCTTCATTTTAAATGCCATTAGAAGATCTCAGTTTCCAGATTTTTAAGAAACCTATCATTATTTGATTTGCTAAAATAGCAAAAATCTTAATGCACGACTAGGCTATTTATAGGATATAGCTCAAGACATTACAATTGTTTGATTTTCCCTGATTTGTTTTAATTTTAGCCTAAACGTCCTTTTTGATAAAAACATATACCCAAATAAATCTAAAATTTTAGTGCACTTTAAGTGACTCTATTTTAAAAAAAGGCCATTTCTTTGTTTAAAATGCTCTAATCAAAAATCTTATGGTTTTTTACCATTAACATTACTGATAAGAGCTAGGTGAATAGGAAATTTAATACTGGATTTCATGGAAATACAGGACATTAAAAACTGCTTTCTCTGGGAGTAAAATACACCGTTGTTTTTAATATCATTAAAGTCTGGTTTTTTGTTTACATTTGAAGAAGACAATACTAATGTTTGTTTTACTTTTGTTTAAAAAATTCAAGTTACTGTTAAAATATCTAAAGAAAGTAATATGTTATTACCATTAACAACCAACAAACAAAAATGGTTGAATGTGAATTTAATACATCGGATTCATGGAATATGGACATAAAACTTTTCTGACTAGGCAGTTAAAATACACCTTTAAAGTCTTTTAAGTATCATTAAAAAGTTGGTTTTTTGTCATTTGAAGAAAGCAAATAATTTTTTATTTCGTTTTAAATTTTACGCTACAAGATAATAAATTAACATTTTTAACAACCAAAAACAAAATTTTTGATTCTAGTTTAAAGATTAAAATTATTATAAAACAATAAAATGGAGTAACAGAGAACAAATTTAGTAAAGCAAATATGAGGCGTGTTTACAAAAAAGCATAATATCATAAATATATATAATGAATAAATATATATATATATATCATATATATATTTATATATATATATATATATATATATATATAATTTAAATAAAAATAGCAATAGCAAAGAAAAATTTAAAAGTAAATCTAATATAATAGAAAAATCTTTAAAGATTGATGAAATGTAAAATTCCAAAATTTAAATTCCAGTAAATTTTCCATGAAAATACTATTACCTACACTAATTTTAAAGGTTTTACCGCCAGCTTTTTTTTGTATAGCAATACCTATAAATATCCCGCCTCAGAAAAAAGTTGTGAACAAAAATTTATTTTGAAGTGAAAAAAGTTCTTAACCATGAAAGGTGCTATTCGATTAAAAGTTATAATTTCTTTTAAAAAAAATATTTTTATATTATTGCTTAATTGCTGAGATTTCGGGATAATTATTATTTTTTTAATATTGACATAATTATTTTGTTACCAATAGCGCAGGCCTTAATTTAATAACACTATTTTTTTTGCATTTGGAAATCCAAAAACTAAATTTAATCTTTAAATGGCTTTTACGGATTTATCCCTTATTTAATATTCTAGTCAATAGCTTTTAATATTAAAATATGAAATAGGGCCGCATTATAATTTTTTAGTTTTCCTTATTATTTGTCAAAAGAAAAAGAATAGATCCTTTAGTAGTATAATGCACTCGCATAAACTAATACTAATATGTCACAAAAAATATGCCTAAAATTGTTTTTTAAATTTAATAAATTAATAGGTAACCATTCCAAAAATTGAAAAAAAAAACATATTTGTATATCTAGGCTTAATTTTAAATAATTATTCATTGCAACACACTTTGTATCATTATCATTTTTAAACACAGAAATTTTAATAAACTGAACTTAAATCATGCCATAACGTGACTAAATAAACCTAAAATGTATTTAATTTTCTAAAAAAGCTGTACTAAAATATAAACTATAAGTTAATTTAGGTGACGTTTAAAATAATTTTTAATTATTAATAAAGCTTTGTCAAACCCAAAGTAAAACTTTAATTTGTAATGGAAGCAATTTGGATGGAATTTTTATGCTGTGAAAATGGCATTTTATTATAATAGTTTAAAAAATTATTTAAAATGTTTAACATGTTTTTTTTTACTTATTCCGTATAAAGGAGCTGTCTTTATTTTTTATATATTTTTTAGTTAATATTTAAATTTAACTCAAAACATCTAAAATGTTTTTAAATAAGAAAATTAAATATCTGAACCAAGACGTATAAATTTGACCTTTTTTACTAAGCTTAAATACACTAATAGTCCCAGTTTTAGCGGAAACTTACTCTTTTTTTACATAACTAGTCAAATTTACCATTTTTCAAATTTAGCACGAAAGAAGAAAACATCCTTAAATAAAAAAACTAAAACGATAAAATGCTGAAAATAACTTGATGTGATTTAACTAGAAACCAAATGTGCGGCTTCCATTTCAATTTAAAAGCAGTTAAATAGCCATCAAGCCAATAACAGAAATCCGCATTTACAAAAAACTGAAAGGGCCTTTTTAACTTTCTTTTCAATGCAAAAACCCAAGTCGTGTATTTTAGTGTCAATAAAAAACTTTTGGTGGCTTAAATAATTTAAAAAGTTTTTTGTGCGTTTTTCTTTTTGCGATTTTTTTTGCTAAATCGATGATTTATTTTAGTGTAAAATATCCAAGATATTTAAAAAGAAAAATGTATTAAAAATTGCTAATAGTACAGATGTTTCTAAACATATAGAAAAAAAATATAATTTTTACCTTCCTGAATGAAGATATTGTTAATTTAAAATTTAAAAAAAAAACTTTTTTTTACATTTGTGTTTATACACAGAGCAACAGCAGATTACTTAGGTCGAAAAAATGCAATTTACGTAAACTTGCCTTATTCCAAAGTTGATAATAACTAAGATACAGGGTGTCAAACTTTTAATTTTGTTTATGTTTTACCTATCTATTATTGATCTATAATACCTTAGAAACGGAATATGTTATGATAGCAATAATGTCCTAATGCGCTAATATGGAAATTTTATTGCTTATCCAATTTTATTTCTCTCACAATAAAGATCAAGTTTATAAAAAAAATAATTTTTTCTTTAAACAATACTAAAAATTAAACTTTATTTCCAAAATAAAAATTACAATTTTGAAATGTCCCGGAAAATGTAGCTGATCCCACTATAGAATGGTAGGTGTTTTTTGTGATGGTAGCAGCGGTGGTAGCACTAACGCTATTTTGTATAGAAGAACAGTCCATTAAAGAATTTTCAATAGTCGATACGGAATTAACCTCGGAATTAACTGAATTGGCAATCATTTTGGCTACTTTGTTTTTGGATGAAATACTTTCTTCTATATATCCTTCAGCTACTGAAGAGCTTTTCCATTTCCCATGTTGTTTTAGCGTTTCAAACGAAGCACCTGCCTCAACAAGTAAAGTTGACGATGTGCGACGCAAACAGTGGCCGGTGTAAGCTTCTGCATTATCCAGTTTTAAAAATTTTGCGATCAATGTTGGGACGCTTCCTATGGTATTTTTTCCAATGGGTTGTACTGTACATCGACCCTTTCTATAGGTAAGAAAGAATCTTCGCTCCTTTATTCCAGCTGGTCTTAATGTTGTGTACTTTTTTATTAAATTTAAAGCGCCTAAATCTTCTTCAATGATAGTAAAACTTTTTGAAGTTGAAGTTTTAGTTTCTGGTACCTTTATACCAAGACTGTTCCTCTATCTTCAATGTCATCAATGGTCATTTTGACCAACTCATCTCGTCTTAAACCTCCAAAAACACCCATTACCAATATGACTTTGTGTACCAAGTAGATATCATCAGGAGCCTTCTTAATAAATTTTAATATTTGTTCTCCTTCCAAAACTTTAGACTTCTTCGGGACGTATCCTTTCGACTTAACTTTTAAAAAAGATATGAGACGATGGTATTGCGAAATGTCTATATTTTCATAGACCATCAACGTAGACCTTAGGGTGGAATACTTGGTCCAGAGAGAGTTCGGACTGTATTTTTCCGACTAAAAATAATAAAGTTTGTTAAACATATGTATTAAAATAAAATCAATAACTTACCAGTTCCTGGAAATATGCCATTAAAACGTTTTCGGTTATTTGAAGAATTGCGGTCGCATCTTTCCAAAAATACCAACTATGCCATACTCCCGATCATACTGTTGCCTTGATTTAACTGGCAAAATATTTTCGGTCGCTTTTATGGCCTTTTCTCTTATATTTTGTGGAATTTCTTTCATTTTGAGCAAATCGTTAAATAAAAAATGCCAACTGACTAACTGACAGAAACATCAAAGTCAAACTTAACACCAGTCATTATCTACTTACGTATACAGGTACAGGTGCAACTTATTTTTATATTGCGAATAAATAATGTAATTAGTCATTGAAAAACTCTTTTTGGGTAAAACATAAAGCATTGTATGCACCACGGGCTTTACTGGACTATAATGCCCATCAGGTCGAAACGCCCTCGGGCCAGAGGCCCTCGGGCTATTTCGACCTTCAGGGCATTATAGTCCCAGTAACGCCCTTGATACATAAATAGCTATTTTGTTTTTTCGTAAAATTTTTTTCGTTAAAATTTCGTAAATTTGAGGATTTGGGGTTTTTTGAGGCAAAAAATTCAAATTCGTCCGTACTTTTGATGTTGCTGGTAGAGGGAGCCAGCTACGGCTCACCCCCTTGTTTTAGATGACATAACTTCTTTTAAGCTTATTACATTGACCTGTTTATTAAAAAATAAGTTACTATAATTCCCCCTCGTCAAAAATGTATACCTTATTTAAGTCTCTAGGAGCAACTGCTTTCGAGATAAATGCATTTTAAAGGACCCCCCAATTTTCCTATGAAAAATGGTTTCTAGCCAATTGTTTTCAAACTTTGCAAAGTAATAATTTTTAACCCCCCCAAAATGACCCTCAAAATTCTCCAAATCCCTAGTGACTTTTAAGGCTGAGACTTTTGATCAGCGTGTTAAAAAACTATTAATTTGCAAAGTTTGAAACCAATTGGCCAAAAACCATTTTTCATAGGCAAATTGGGGGGTCCTTTAAATTGAATTTATCTCGAAAACAGTTGCTCCTAGAGACTTCAAGGAAGTATACGTTTTTGACGCAGAGGGAATTATAGTTACTTCTTTTTTAATAAACAGGTTAATATAATAAGCTTTAAAAAAATTCTGTTATCTAAAACTAGTGGGGTAGGCCGTAGCTGGCGCCCTCTACCAGCAACATCAAAAGAACGGACGAATTTGAATTTTTCGCCTTAAAAAACCTCCAAATCCAAATTTGTAAGGCTATATCATTTAGTTAAGAAATTATTACGAAAAAACGAAGACAAAATTAAAAGTTTGACACCCTGTATCTTAGTTATTATCAACTTTGAAATCAGGCAAGTTTACGTTAATTGCATTATTTTGACCTAAGGAATCTGCTGTTGCTCTGTGTCCTATTACTTCTGGGAAACCCTGTATAACTATAAGGAGTTATCCAAACTGAGTTTTTGCCACTAGTAACTTCGTTGTTAGTCAAAATAGAAAATTATTTAAATTAGCAGACTGATAGCATTTTTAACGTTCTTTATTATAAAAAAATGCAAAAAACAATTGACAATCGTGTTTTTAAGTTTAATAGTAAAATAGCATTTTTTAAAAATTGAAATCCCGGTATATTGTACCACCATAAAAAAATCAAGGAGCAAGTTTGATAGTCAAATAGCATTTTTTAAATAAAACACCCTGTATATTATATTACCATTAAAAAGATCTTTACAAGAGATGTTAAAGAGATCCACATTTAATAGGTCTATCTTTATTATATTTAGAAGTATGGGCATTGACATAAGTTTGATGGTAAAGTAACATTTTTTTAAAATGGAACAATTTAGGCTTAAAAAAATTACTTTGTTTATGTTTATATTTAACAATTTTAGAAATATGAACATCCAGATCTGAATAAATCATTTTTGAATTTCCATTATATCTGCAGCTGTAGGTTGTAAGCAGTAAGCTTACATTTTACAGCTTATACAATAGGGTGGACCTAAATTTTTTTTCGGAAATCTTAAGTATAGTAGCGTGTAAAACTTGCATATGATGGATTTAGATTTGCACACAAAATATGGGCTGGATTAAAAAATATTTAGCCGGGCCCCTGGGGCCCCAGAGGGGGTCATATTTTTGTTCTAAAAATTTTATGCTGAGTAGTAAAATTCACTTACCCTACATAATACTGAGTCTACAATAAATATTAGTTAATATATTTTAATTTTTGACAGGGCTTTGCTTTAAAACAAAAAAAAGTATAATTCTGACATGGATCTCACATTATTTTGCAATATATATATATATATATATATATATATATATATATATATATATATATATATATATATATATATTATATATATATATATATATATATATATATATATATATATATATATATATATATATATATATATATATATATATATATATATATATATATATATATATATATATATATATATATATATAAATACATACACAAAGGAGATGTAATTCGCCTGATTGAAAAACGCTTGGGAAGGCCTCTTCAGTGGGCTATATGTTTTTTACACGCTAATGAACTGCCACGGCGGTATTTGTTACAAAAGTTGGACGGACATACAAAAGGGCCATATAATTTTTCAGGACCGATTAGGTGCACTTTTGAATGAATATGAAAGGTTGCCCATTGTTAAATTCCAGGCAATCGACACCGATTTGCCTGAAGTTGATGTAGAAGACCTAAGTACAGATCATCAGGTAAAATGGCTCACTCTAGATGGATCACAACAGCCAACAGAGTTTACGCTTATATATTGCCACAACAGAACCTCCAGAAAATCTTCAGCTCCTAGCAACAATTGTGATTAAAGTATATGCTCCAATGTGGTATGATATTAAGTCTAAAGCTTACATAGAAGAACGAGCTTGTAATGTATTTAAGCTTTTCAGTATTACAAGACACTTCCCAGACCACGTAAGAAACATTATTGACAAAATTATTATTCTCTTCATCCAGAAAATTTGATTTTTGAAATGTTGACAGATCCTCACAAACACATCCGGGAACTTGCTGCTAGAAGAATTATAAGAGTTCCCAAACTTGATTTGGGTGCTCAGCACTATATTGATTTATTGGAATGGTCCGAATATTGCATAATAAAACCTCCAACTACCATGAATAAATCAAAAAAAAGATTTAAAATGTTTAATTCATAATATTCAGCACTCCGGCCAATTTTCCTGCCATACACAGACAGTTAAAAGATGTGTAAAAATTATCACAGCTGCTTCTTTAAAAGAATTAGAAAGAGACGGGTATATCCGTGCACAAATAGAAGCTCGTAAAGAACTGCCGGATTTTGATAACAAAGCGCAGTACTAATAATACAAATGGGAGAGAGGGCGGTAGGTGCTCGGGTGCAGCCACCTCCACGTGGTGAGTTCTAGGTTGCTTGATATTTAAAAATATTTTGTTCTATATAAGTTACTCATCTCATAATAAAAATATATGTTTTTAGATACCACACAAGCGAAGAGCTGCACAAAAAATAAATGCACTTCTCACTAATCACATGGATATTTTCATTATGAGCTTGGGGGTCCGGCTAAAAATTTAGATAGATTTACATAGGTATTATAATTTTCCTACTCGTATTTAAATTTTACAGAAATAAAAATTGGCCTTTGGGGCCCGGTTAAATATTTTTCAATCCGGCCCATTTTTTGTGTGATATACTAAAACATAACTAGACATCTTTTGAGCACTACTTCATTTCATATTTGGAAAGTTTATTTTTTTCGACCATTTTCGGCCCACCCTATTATACAAGCTTTAATAGAAATTATTTATTTTTTTTAGATTTGGATATTTATTTATTTATATATTTCCGAAAATATTAAAGATAGTCATATCAAATGTGGTATTCGAATTAAAAAAATGCTATTTAACTATCAGGCTAGAAAGCATTATTGTCGATTGTGTTTTGCTTTCTTTAATCTTATAGTACGTAAGAAATGCGACTAGCTTGCTTATTTAAAGAATACAATTTCGACTAGTAACAAAAATACTAATGGCGGACACCTAATTTGGATTAAACTGTATGTCTATAATTTTGGTTTTACCATTTTCGTAAGTGTATATATGGAAACCAATATCCCACTTAGAATTTAAACAAAAGTGAACAATTGCTTTTTTTATAGAGAAATCCTTGGATTTAGGAAAAGATGGCAGTATAACAGAACTTTAATTAAAAATTTTCGTCGTATAGGCTACTGACTGTGCCAAAAAAAGACAGGTAAAGGAACTATAATGTTAAAGGTGTTTAATCAGTTTATTCGTTTAATTGATCCTAAAAGATGGAAAAACCACGAATTACCATTTTAAGGGATGCATTTTCGAGATACTTGTCTTTAATTACTTTTTAGTTTTTTAACTCAAATTCTATGCCTTCTTTTAACACATACATTAACGAAAACATTGTTTAAAATTAACTTTCCTATTAAAATGTTATTTATTTAAGGCAAAAAAATGCCCTAAATATGTATATCCATAACTTTTAAAAACCAAGCAAAAAAATGCATTTTTTTATTTTTCAAATTTGATCCATAACTTTTCCACGTGAATTTAGGTATAGGTATTGCCCTACAAAAAAAGTCTATTCCTTTAAAACAGTTTTTGGTAAAAATCTTTAGGGTTTGTATTAACGGAGATGAGATTTTTTAAAGTTGGCCACTTTAATTTCTTTTCCAAATTTTTATGTTTTTCTTTAGACTTTGTTCTATAAGTTTTTCTAGTGAATTCTAGTAAAAAAATATGGCATGAACAAGAAAACCTATTTTAGGATTTTTAAAACGGTGCATGCCTAAAGTATGTAGCAGTAAGAGTAACCGAAATAGGACATTTTAAAATTAGGAAAGTAGTCCATATTCTGTGGTATTGTATAAAATGAAATAAAACACTCACATTACATAATTTGTCTTACAAGTCATGGACATCCCGAAAGCGAGCGACATATTACTGCCACAGAGATGGTCATTATCAGCCTAAATACTACATTACCTATAAAAAAGGTGTAGGAAAAGCCAACTATTACAAAAATAGTTGTATATGATAATAAAATTATAATATTTAATCGGACTATCATTTTAGTAACACTTTTATATATTTTTTCACAGGTTGTAGATATTCCAAGAACCGAACCTTATATAAGTGGCCTAAGAAAGCGGTATACACCGGAAGATGAAATTTTTCATGCTAACTGTACATCGGAAAACACCTATCCACCTGCAAATATTAGCTGGTATATTAACGGAAAGCCAATAAGTGGTCCTCAGGTCTTCAAACATATTATTAAAAAAGGAAAATTTTTTACGTAAGTAAAAATTAATTTTAAATTATTTTTTTTAACCTCTTGGTTAAAAATATTAGATGTTTTAAATCAATCAATAAGAAAGGCACGTTTTTGTTTTTTGGAGCGTTAATAATCCCCCTGAGAAGATTTTTTTAATAATAAAGATTATTATTAATCAATATTTATTTACAGAACTGTTTCTACGATTCGCCATCGCTTACTTAAAAAATACTTCCATAAAGACCGAATGAAACTTCGATGTGCAACTAGCATCTATGACGTTTACTACCAGAGCACTGAAGTTAGTGTTGAATTAATAGAAAAACCACGAAAAAATCAATTTCCTGATTGGCCACCAACTACCAAGGCACCACCTTTACCGATAGATGAAAGTGATTATAACGAAGCTGAATATGAAAATTCCATAGAAGCTCCTGAAACAACATGTAAGAGACATTTTTTAGTAGGGCATTTTAGAACTTATCCTTAAGGGTGTATTATATCGAAATAACTAACGCAATTAAAACCAAAAAAATGATTTGAAAATATTTATTAAAAATTTGGAAAAAGACATCTCTACAATAAAACTTTTTAGCTAAAATATGTGTTATAATATCGTTAGTTCTTAAGCAAATATCATATAAGGCTAGTCTGGAAAATGCAATGTTTGAAAATATTAGTGAAATATTCGATCCTCTTCTTCAAGTGCCACATAAGGTCCCCCTGACGTTGACAATTATTTGGGCAAGTCCTTCTCAATTTTGCGCCAATTGGAATAGTTCCTCTGCGCTACGTATGCTGGTCCATTCACGGATGTTTCTCAGCCAAGAAACCTGCTTTCTTCCTACTCCTCTACGTCCTTTCACTTTTTCCATCATGATCAACTGTAGGATTCTGTATACTTCCTCTAAGGACATGTCCAAGATATGAGATTTTCCAGCACTTAACTGTATTTAGTAGCATACGTGTTGCGTTGGTCCTGTTTAGTACCATTTCGTTGCTCTGCATAGGTGTCCAGGGTATTCTTAGCATTCGCCGGTGTAACCACATCTCGAATGCTTCTAACCGATTAACTGTAGGCTTTAATTGTCCAGATCTCTACCCCGTATAGCAACACTGGCCATATGTAGGATTTTACCACTCTCTGTCGTAACTTTAGGTTTAGATTATCATTGCAGTATTAACAATTAATAGTTGTTTCATGTTTTGTAATATTGTTCTGGCTGTCTCTATTTTATACCATATTTCTCTATCTGGATTTAGATTTTCGGTGATATAACATCCAGGGTACTTAAACTGGGTGACTCTGTCTATATTTTTTATATCAATCTATAGTGCAGCATCAGGATGTGGTTGTCAAGTGAAGACCATAAATTTTGTCTTGTTGATAGCTATGTTGAGCCCCGTGTTTTGTCCATCTGCGTTTGCACAGTTTAGTAGATGTTGCAGGTCTTCCGGTTTGTCACTTAGGACGACGATTGATTCGATTCAGACCGCAATAATAATACTTTAGGTGAGCTTTAAAGTCTACAAATTTTGTTTTCTAAAGAAAGAATTAAATGCTTAATAAAATAAAATTTAAAATCGTCGTTAGAGATAAGCAAAATTGTCACAGAGTTATTAAATATTTTTAGCTACCCAAATGCATTTATCTTTTTATCTAATAAAGTTTAGACTGTCGATGTAAAAAGCGGTTAACGCTATTAAATAATAATAAAATATTTGCACTTTTTTAAGATGTAATATATTATTTAACTAAAGTTAAATTTACCACTTTTACCTAAAATACCACTTTGTAACTTGTTATGTATTTTTTTCAGTGTGGTTTTGGCCTCCTTCCAGTGCAGCAAAGAAAGTGTTATCTTCTATGAATACAATGTCAGTACTACTTGTACTTTCTATATTATTTGCAGTTGTAAGATGATTAAGTTTAAACATTAAATAAAAAAATATATGCCCCTATTCTCCTAACTTGTGATACCATTAAAATTATTAAGTTATTATTATAATAATAAATAAAGTGTTCGTTGCCGTCTATATAAATAAATGTTAAATAGTATTTAAGAAGCTGCTACTGGTATTTTAGTACGTTATTTTAGCTATAGCCTTCTAAAAATAAATTTCAGTGTTGATGGAAGCTAAGCGCTTTAAGTGAAAGGAGAACGTGCTTTAGTTACATAAATGTTATTTTTTTAATAAACCCCATCATTCTTAAAGCCTTACTTCAGTAGGCCAAAATAAAAACTTCTTTTTTTCTCAAAAATATTGTATTGAATTTTTAGGTGAATCGGAACAAAATTGACGGATTTATGATAGTTTTAATGAACGTTGCTTCAACTCATTTTTTATGCATCTTTAAGCTACCTGCGCTGAGCGTACAAAACTTTAAATCGATTTTGCCAAACGTGTAATTTTCAAAGTCGGTGACCATCGTTCTGAAAAAACTACTGAACCTATTGTTTTAAAAATTTATTCACATATTCGTAAAGTTTTTGTTTTTTCTTATTAGTAGTGATCTTACAATAACAAGTAGGTCAATTTAATTTTCAAAAAATTAACATTTCAATTTTAAAAGGATGCCAAAATTTTTAAAATTAATAAAGTAAAAAAACCCGGCTCAATTGAAAGAGAAACTAATTAACTTATCAATGCAAAGTGTTTTTTTGATTTTAAATGAATTACTGCTGAGGAATCGCGGTCACCGCAAAAAAATTTAAAGCACCAGCGGAGAACTACAATAAATCCGTTATGTCTTTATATTTTTGTTCCAAAATTTTTTAAATTATTTTTTAAATGGTATATTATAGTATACTAAAATAGGCATTGTTTGACCGAAAAAATCATTAAGACAAAACGTTATATAACTCAAATTAAAGATCTTGTAAAAATACAAAGTTTATGTTTTATAAAGTTTCGTGGATTTTCTATAGTTTTTTAGATATTGAGGTTTAAATTAAAAAAAAAAAACGTTTATATCCTAAATTACGCCTTTTCTCGTTTTTCTTTTTACCGTTTGAACCCCAATTTTGACTTCAGATTCGTGTTTAGCGGAAAAAAATACGCCAGAAAATCTTAGTTTGACACCCAGCACACACAACTTTTTTATTTTGTGGGCCTGTGTAATTACTAATTTTAAATAAATACAATATCCTAATTCAGCTAAAAATCTGAAAAGTTATGTATTTTTTTATAAAAAAACACGAGAAATAGTCTCACCAATCAGTGTACTTTATTTCAAAGCGATTCTGTAACGCTAAGGTAAATACAATACGCCAACGGGTTGGAGACTGGTATGGGGTTATTACAGCAATTTGTTGATATTTTTTAAGATACAGCAAAACATGCACAAATTAATGTATTTTTTATTATATAATTTTAATTATGGGGTGATTGTTATTTGTCCTAAAGAGCAAAAAGAAAATGTTAACCCAGTAGTAGCTTTAATGTTGTTATTAATCTTTATAATAAATATTGAAAAATATTTCTTTTCATTATTTTTATTATTGCGTTAAAAATGTTGTTTTCTTTGTAATATAGCTCAATTTTTTGTATTTTTGTTTTATTTCGTCTAAGTGTTTACTATCTTTTTTAAGGTTTGTAATATAAAATTTATACCTTTGAAAATATTATTGTAAAAAGCTAAGTGTATAAAATAATTTAGTTATATCGTTATATTTTTGTACCAAAATATTGTTTTCAGTCGATTGTTTTAAAATTCGTATTTTGCTTAGCTATTTCTTGTTAAAAATTAGTCTTAGGTGACTTTAGTAAGTTACGTAAAAACGTTCATGGGAGTTCTTTAATTAAAATGGCCTATCAAAGTGGAATTTATATAAAAGTGGGACTCCACTAATTTTTGGCCATAAAAAAATCATAAAATAAAGATATTAACATTTTTTTCCATTTTACTCGTCATCGGATGTATCAAACAAGTTGTTTAAAATTTAAAAAACAAACTACTAGTCATCGGATTTTAAATTATTAATTTTTTTAAATATTGTAAAAATTTGTAAAAATCGTAAGAATTAGGTTAAATTTTTTTAAAAATTCTTTGTCTTTTAATGCGCAACAAGAAAAAAATATATAAATATTGCGAAATATTATCGGATGACCCTCAATTTGCTGTCAAAAGTCAAAATAATAAATTTTTAAATTTTCAGTTGCAAAAATCATTATAAATCGCTTGTTTTCGATAATTAAACAATTTTTATGATAAATTCGATGAAAAGTAAAAATAAATTTAAAAGGAAAACTTTTCGATATGTCAATTTTTCGATTTAATATGGCCAAAAAATAGTAGGACCCCACTTCCATATAATTACCATAAAAGTAAATATGTAATAATCAAATAGGGATTCTGTTTAAAATCGCTTGTTTTCTTTGTTATATATTATTAAGTTAATAAATAAATATTAAAATATTTAATTTTTTTATTCCAAAGCGAAACTTATTCAACACACAATTAACAATTAAACAGATATTTAATGAATGTAAATATGCCAAATATTGAAAAGACCTTGACATCACCAGAAATTGAAAGAATAAATTGTGATATGATAATATTGAAAAAATAATAATATTCTTTAAAGAAACATCTTTATTAAATCATATTTAAACATGAAAAAACCCTTCTCATTAGGAAAATTTAAAATATCTTTACAGACACGAAAAAATTTTAAAGATTAAAATGTCTAAAATCAATATCTCTCTCTCTCTCTCTCTATCTCTCTCTCAGAAATATAATAAGCAGTCATAAAATGCTTTGTATTCTAATATACTATTTCGTAAAGATCTTCCAAATTAATATTTCTGTAATGGAAAATTTAGAAATTAAAAACACAGCTAATTAAAAAAAATTATTTATATATTTTGGTCTTGCATATTAAAATATACAGAGTGTCCGAAAGTGACGTGTACAGGATAAGATCAAAAATTCCTAAGCTTAAATGAGATCTCCCTTGTTCTATGATTTAATCTGTTTAGCTTCTTCCTTAAGAACTAAAATTCATATTTTTTAAAATCCACAACGTAACAGTAAATTTGGTATCTTGGCTAGAGCTAAAAATATCCAGATTAATCTAAAAATGTATAAGTGTTCTGAAAAGTATATCATTTCTAATTCGCCAATACTTTTCTTCCTGACGCTACAACCTGTGATATTTTTTTCAAGTAAGAATTTAATTATAATTATAATCTGCTAAACACAACACCGTTTAATTTTGTGGAATTTACTTTTAACAATAACCTTAGTTGGCATAAATATATACATACATAGCCACAGCAGCCCCAAAAAGCTCGAATTTTTGTTTTAAAGCATTTCTTGCCCTATAATCTGTATATTTGTTATTCCAGATCAGACACTCCTTTACAGAAAAAAATAAGATATTAAAATAACCAAATCAATATACTTTGTCCGCGCTACTTCTTTCCTAAAGTAGAAAGGCTGTGGATCTGGCTGTTCGCGAAGATCTTTCCTTTCCCTTAAAACATGCAAATCTTTAACTCTTTTATTAACAAACTGCCTCTTATTTTACTTAAAAGACTCTCGGTACATCGGTACTGTAAAACAAAGCTACAAATCCATAGATACGTCTTTAAAAAAAACTGGTATATAAAAAAGACATATAAAAATATTACCAAGAATCTGCGCTAATTTATAACAAATACCACCCTGTGTAGGCCAGACATCTACAAATAATTTTCCGTAGTCACTGCGCCATCTGTGTTCTACTTTAACAATGAATGAAAATTCTGTGAAACATTTTCCTTACGATAAATTGCTTTACAGCCCAAGCTTTCTATTTTAAGAACATGACATTGATTTGCTTAAAATTTCACATTCTATGCTTTTCGTAAGAATAGAAAGCTAAAATAAAAATCAATATGCAAGAGAATTATGTATTTTGTCAGTCTTCGTATTCCGCAAGGTGCTTTCGTGTTAATTTGAGTTTTTTAATCCAGTTTAAATTAAATGATTTAGTGTTATGGTAATGTAAAAGGCAGAACCAGTACATTAAAAAATTTTGGTTCCATTTAACATGACCTGAACCTCAAAGAGAAGGCAATAACAAAGCAGCATTTAGAGAGTTAAATACCGTATACTGGAAATACCAAAGTTAAAGGTAAGTTACCTGTTTATTAAGCCCAAAAAGTTAATGTATTTATAATTAACATATAGTTAAAGAACATTATTTTTGGTATACGGGGTGATTAATGTTAAAGTTAAATATTTGAGTATTTTGTGACTATTTAAAATAAAAAAGGATAGATTAAGGCTTAAGTGATACTTTTCAGCTAAATAAGATATCCAAATACGAAAAAATAAATAAAATACAAATAAAAAACCAAAGTTTAAAATAAAAACTTTAAATTAGATAACCGGAAATAAACTATACTTCAAGTCCAAAATTTCTGTCAATGACGCATCGCTCGCTTTTAGAGTGCCCCGGGTTGTGTGGGGTCAGGGGAATCAATTCCAGTGGCGTAAACATTTTCGAAAATAAATGATAAAATTTCGTCAAAACATGAAAATTATTTTCACAAGCAAAAGTTATTTTCTCACATTTTTATTAACCCTTTAAATTAGTAACAAGCCTATATTATTTTGGTATTATTCGGATTAATGAAAAATGTAATTTTTTTGCTTAATTTTGCACACCTCCTATTTTGAGGTCATAGAACACAAATTTGAGTTTTTTTGGCGATTTTTCAACGTTTTTCAAAACAAAAAAATACATTTTTTACTTTAATTTTACCTTCTCTGATTTTATTTTGCTACATGAAAAAAATAATAAATTTTAGTCTTAACATAAATTAAAAAAGATGTAAAAGCAGAACGATAGACAATCCAAGTTACACCGACTTGCCAATTCACCACCGATCTTGCAATTTCAATATTAAATACGATATTCACACGCATTGCTTCATCAAAAATATCCACTATATAAGGAACACGAAAGCTCTGAGATCATCAGCTTGTAGAATCCAATAACTATTTCGGGTCTTTCGTGTTCCATATTTAGGATTTCCATATCGAGAATATTTTTGATCAAACATTGCGGGTCGAGCGAAGAAAGGTTCGCATACCTTATAAAAATGTCATAAAGAAAACTATTACAACCTGGTAACAGGTCAACATTTTTAGAATTTCGAGTTGAATTCAGACGTAAACGTTTTACCTACTTTTTATTGAAAATTAAGGTTTTTTCCTTATTTTTAAGTGTTTTTTTTTTAATATTAAGATAGTATGAGTTTTTTAAATATGTTTTCGTGCAAATGACAGAATTTAAAGGAATTTGTCGTAAAATGGAATTAAACAGTTCAATTATTTTTTTTTTTAATACTATAAGAGGCAGCCAAAAAAACAGCTTCTGATTCATGTTTAACAATCGAAAAGTAAAAAGTGTGCAAAAAAATAGCGAAAAAATCGCATTTTACAGTATCCAAATAATTACTTATATTGATTTTTTTGCCTTTTAAAACTCTGAATACCGTACGCGAAAAAACTTTTGATAAAGTTGCACATATCTCTGCAGAATCCAAAGTGGTTAGTTCTGGATTTCGTTCCCGAATCCCATGGTAAACATTTTTAACCATTATTTGTTCCTTTAACGTTAACTGAGTTTTTTTTGTAGGCGGATAACTAGTTAAAGGTTGGTTAATATTCATAGTTTGCAGAATTAAAAGCACTTAACAACACTAAATCTTTATATACAATTATATACACTAAATAAGATAAACTGTTATAAAATTGGCACAAAACAATATCTATATACTACAATTATTAGAAATTTATAATATTTAGAAAATACCCTGTATAGCAATTAAAATTTAAACTTACAAAATCTGTCCATAATCAATAATAACTAAATAAAATCATAGAACAGCACGAAAACCCTGTCGATACGCTTATTTTCAAGTCTCTTCAAGTTGTAAACTAAGGAATGTGTGTTGCCACTTTTATTGTCTTCTCGATAACAATGATTTCAATACATATTGGCGTGCTATTTTAAGTGCGATCGCTGGCTGGTGATTTATTCTTGCGAATTATGACAACGTGGCGATGAAACTTTTGGCCGGTTCACTGTTATTTGAGCGGAAAAGTATATTATGGGCTTAAAAATCATTTACTAGTGTTAGATTTTTATTCAGCCGCTTCGTCGGTTGGGTGGCCGGTATTAAATGAGTCACTGACAGAAATTTTGGACTTTAGGTATACTTTAAATATTGCTTAAACTTTTTATATATGCGTCGGCACAAGCCCAATCAGTATACATTTTTTTCTTTTTTTAGCAAAGCCGGTTAAAAGTTATAACATAAAAAGTAACTTTAACTTTTTTATTATCTCCGTATACAGGGTGACTCATGAGGAAATGTCAATACTTCAGGTACGTAGTCAGGGTCCGCAGGCCTTCGTTTCCGAGATACAGGGTGTTCACCTCAGAGCTGACGTGCTTAGAAGTAAATAGTGAAATTTTTAAAAATTATAAAACCTAGCTTATGTTTTGCCGAACATAATTTAAGAACAATAATTTTATTGAAAATTAAAATACATACTGTTTAATTATACATTTTGTTTGTTTTTTAAATTTTGCTATAATAAAATCAGATGCGTCGTAATTTTCTTAAATCCAAATATCTCGAAAACGGTTGCTCATATCAACCTTTTTAACGTAGAAATGACAAAACAATTATTAAATTTACTTAAAAATGTAATACAGGGCCATACCAAAAAGTTGTAATTGTTCAAAATAGTAAAAAGACGAGTAGGTGGCTCCCCCTACAAGTAATAACCATAATAAGATTAGATTTTAATCCGTCATACCAAAAAATTTCCGGATACCAATTTTTACTCCAGTATTTACATTATCATAGATTTGATTTAAAAAATAGAAAAATTAAATAAAAATTTTAACACCCTGTATTTCGAAAACGAAGAACTTGCGGACCCATATTTGTATAGGCTTTTATGTTTATTTTTGAACCCTGACTATGCACCTGAATTATTGACATTTCCTCATGAATCACCCTGTATAAATTTATAAATTAAAATTAGGTTTTTATATCGTGCAAGCCCAACTTACATAGTAAATATCACCTTTCTCGGTTAGGCCGCTTAGGCGTTAGGGCTTCAAAACCGAAAACTCTTTTTTAAAGTGGTAACTCTGTACCTAGGTAGACTGTCGAAACTTATTTGATATTAAGCATAGCAGAAGCCCTTATTGTAATCATGTTTAGCTAGAGCACTAACAGAACGACAAATCGACAGACAGACCAATAGAATTAACAAGCCATATTTTTAATAATTTGAAGACCCAAAATATAAAAAAAGTGCTAAAATGAGATTTTTTGCGATTACTGTATTTTTTTCCATGGGGGAAAAATTATAACATCTTTATCGCTTCCTACAAGTCAACCGACCACTAGCTTACTCTAGCAGTTCAGCTTAA
Organism: Listronotus oregonensis; assembly: GCA_019359885.1. Lineage (NCBI taxonomy): Eukaryota > Metazoa > Arthropoda > Insecta > Coleoptera > Curculionidae > Listronotus > Listronotus oregonensis. The sequence goes on from JAHBCN010002926.1 coordinate 68,450, forward strand.
CTTGCTTCACCTTGGGCTGCTGCCTGACGATTAGCTCTAGAAAGACTAAGTTGCAATATGACATCTTAGATGAGAACGGAGCAAAGGTATAATGACGTCCTGTGGTCTTCAAACAAGAAGAGCTAATCCAAAATATTGCAACACTTTAGGTTTTCATATCCCTAAGTGTGATTTTTATTTGGTTATTTATAAAACAAAAAGCTTTTTTCCTTTATAACGTTGCATAACCAATTGACAATTAACCTATATTAATCTATCTTAAGTGAAAAGATTTGCCTTAAACGGATTGAAACTAAATAAAAAGCACATATTTCTGCTTTTGCTTTTAATAAATTAAAGAAGCTTATATAAGCAAACAAAGCCAGGAAATGTAATATTGGAACATAGCAAAATAGAGATGTAGCGGCAGACAAAACACATAGATAACCTGAGGATCACCCTAATTAAAGGGCTTGAAAAATAAGGGACATGGAATTAGGAATCCTTTAATATATATTTAATTTAATAAATTATTTTTAATACATTAAAAAATAAAAATACATTTTTTACCATGAATATTTAGTTAGCTTGCCTTGTTGGAAATGAATTAGGATTTTAGTGAAAATATTATAAGACAGGAATCAATTAGTAATTTTGTACTCACAGTTATCTTATTGTTTACCATTATTTATAACATTTTTAGAAGCCATAATGGATCTTCTTAAGGCCCTTATTGTTGTATCAGAAAAAGCGGCAAATATTGCAAGATTACTTAGGCAAAATGAAAGATTGTTTGAAAAGTTAGTGGAAGTAAAGTCTAATTCGGATGCCAATCCTAAATTTCAAGAAGACTTTAAGACATTAGCTGATGTTTTAATTCAAGAAATGGTTAAATATGATATTGGACTTCAGGCAAGTATGAAACAGTATTAAATATTTCAGCTGCCGCAGAAAAAGATATTTTCTAAATAATATTCTAAAATCATATTTTAGCAGCACATTTAATTTAATGTATAAAAATGCTTCTTTTCGTTTTTTTAAAATAGTTTTCTTTACTAAAATACTTGAAGCGTTTAAGTCTATTTTGTGATTTTTATTAAATACATGCACGTGTTTAATGTTTTTTTATAAGTCCAGTTAACGGATTTTGTTACTATGTTTTGTTTTTACTTATTTGAAATTAATTTCAGTCGCAAAGAATTTTATAAATACTCATTTTTGTATTTCCGTTGACATTAAGTGCCTACCTAGTTGTTAAATAAAAGCCAGATAGTTATTGTATATATATATATATATATATATATATATATATATATATATATATATATATATATATATATATATATATATATATATATATATATATATATATATATATATATATATATATATATATATATATATATATATATATATATATATATATATTTATATTATATATATATATATATGTATATATATATATATATATTTGCTAATATTTTAGTTTCCCTCTTTAAAAGACAAAATTTATGGAGAGGAAAGTAATCATTTCTTTAACCAAGAACTCAACGAAGAAGTGGTTGTGGAAGTTAGAAATACCAAAGAAGATACGGAAAAATTACTTTCAGAAATCTTAAATAACGATACAGAAACTGCAAATCTTTTAGCTTCTGAAGTGCATCGAGTTGTTAGCATTGAAGATGTGAATACAAAAATCCCGGACCAAAAATTTGAAATAGATGTAAATCAACTGGGCATCTGGATTGATCCCATAGGTATATTTAATATCAGTCCATTATTTATTTATTTTTTATTTTATTTAGTTATAAATTTACAATATAAATATACATGATACTACCTATTGTGTTATGTAAAAATGGTATTGTGTTATAGAACAGCACCTAGATGTAGAGCATCTGTATGTGCTATATCTATCTATATTTGGGTTAAAATATTAAACATTTAAAATTATAATAGAATAATTTTGGGCTTACCATATTTTAGCCTTACCTGTACATCCTTCTTTTTTGTATAAAATTATTTTAAACATTTTAAGAGGATATACCCTTAAATAGTTCTAAAAACCTTAATAATTTTTAGTTAGCCCTAATAGCCAACATATGTTATAAAAACATCGGCAGACTCAACTGCAATCTGAAGTATGTTTATAACTACGCTTAATCATCTTAACTGCACATACTTTTTCTACCTCAAATTTGGATTAAATTCAAAACTTTAACCAACCACCTACTTTTTTTAAGAGTATTTGCATGGCGGCGTAGTTATGTCAACACAGATCTGTCTTGATTTTTTAACATTAAGTTAAGAAAACCTAACTTTCTTTGATGTTCATGTTACCTTAAGGTCATTTAAAAGATTTTTTTTTGTATTTTATTCTGTTGATCTAACAAATTTTTACAGAATTTTTTGACTTTCCTTATGCCAAAGCTGATTAAATTATTTCCCATTTTTCCACTACCAAATTTATTTTAATTGGTAATTTTAAGTCACTTAGTAAGGCTTGGTTGAAATATACAAAACTTCTAAATCTTAGAGTCCCGTAATAATAAACTGCCTCTTACTTACACCTTTTTATTATCATTCAGGCTAACAAACGTTAGTATGGAAATAACAATGAACATAACTATGCTAACTGTTTAATTACACAGGACAACATTTTATCTAAGCGGAACGTCGGAAGCGATTACTTGCAACTAGAGTTTTTGGGGTCACTTAACCCACATCACGTCAAGTTTAAGGTCCATTAAAGGTCAAGTAAAGAAAAAAATCATTGGAAAAATCTGGAAAAAATCAGCATTTGTTTTCGAGGTCGCTTAATCCGGATCCGGCGTTTGTTTACACTTTGGATCTATTTATATGTATATTTTTATTTTTTAGATTTTTCCCATGCCTTTTTTCCATCTGACGTTTAAATGATCCAGAACCCGACTTTGTAAAGGTTAACTGACCTTAGGATAGATTTAAATAAACGCCAAATCGAGCGACCTCAAAAACATATGCATAAATTTTTCCAGATTTTTACGATGGTTTTTTTATTTACTTGACCTTGAACCCGACGTGATGGAGGTTAACCGACTCCTAACGTAATCAGTGACCCCAAACCGCTTCCGGCGTTAGGTGCTACTAGGGTAGCACAAATGTTGACCTGTGTTATTACTAGGGACCGGACATCGATAAAAAACCATTACAATTTCGAGCTTAAAATGATATAGAATATACCAAATAAAAATGCAATAAATAACTCAACTTCCTTAGGTATTTATGGTTTTTATTTTGGTATTTTTATTCGGTGTGATTTCTTGTAGAATAATACAAAAGCCATGGCAATAGTAAAAAATTTAGAGGAGTTTTACAACAACAAAAGAATTAAACTATGATATTTTATAATGCTTTTATATAAATCATATGAAATAAATTAAAATTAAAATAGACTTTTTGTCATTATAAATTTACAAATATTTAATGCACCTTTATTAGGGTTTATATTTATGCAATTAAGGGCCTCTCTAATTAAACTGTAAAAGGATGCATAAAAGTTACACCAAGTGTTGCTCCGTTGGGAGCTGCCAGAGGAGGTATTATACTGGAACTCCTCTGAGCAGAAGCCGTGAAAATACCTAAAGAAGAACCACAGATTCCCTACAGCTCGTCGGTGGGCAAGAGGACGAAGCTTTTCTGTGAGCGTGGGATTATTTATAAGACGAACAGCTCTTCTCTGAATGAGTTGTAGGAGACGCCATTCCACAGACATAGGAACAATATTCTAAAGAAGGTCTAATTTGGGATACATAAAGGGTATACAGATTGGAAAAAAAAAAACTTTCGGGCTCGAAAGAGAAATCCAAGCTTTTTTAAAGGTGCTGAGGCTATGGATGTAATGTGTTTGTGCCAGTTAAGGTTATTCTAAAAAGTAACACTGACAAGAATAAATGACTCTTTGTTCTGCAAAACTTTGTCGCTCATATGTAACGGATGAGCATTGATAGACTTTTTTTGCGACAGCGAATCTGCCTGTGTTTTGGAAGCATTAAACTGAACAATATTTTTGGCGCCCCAGATATCCGCATTGACCTACGCTTGGTTTTCAAATTAGGCTTATTGACTGGCTTAAGAAAATGGTGCAATTGGAGTTTGGTGCAGAATTTATAATTCTTAATTTATTTGTACAAAACCATATCAAATTGAGCGACAGTTAAAGGTTTACAACATTTAGAAAATATGCGAAGTTTTCCAAATACGACACAATCTGGAAGGAAAAAAGTTATGGTTTAGTGTCGATGAAACCACTGATATCAAGGAAAGCTATGTTACTAATATTATAGTTGCACCTTTAAGTTATCACAAACCTAAAAACTCATATTTAATTAACAGTAAATTTCTTTCTAAGACCAATAGTGAGACAATAACAAAATCTGTAAAAGAAAGTATTACTTTACTACTGTCAGTCACTATTATTCAGAAAAGTGTCGTTTTGTTTCTTTCGGATAGTGCTGCATATATGCTAAATGCAGGAAGACAGTTAAAAGAACATTTTCCCAAATTGCTTCCTTTGACATGTTTAGCTCATGCCCTTCATAGAATATGCGAAATGGTACGTAACTTTTATCTACCTATTGACACTTTAGTTATCGAGGTAAAAGTTTTTCTTAAGCCAGCTGAGCGTATTACGAAATTTAAAGATATGTGTCCTAATGTCGCGTTACCGCCACAACCTGCTATAACAAGGGGAAATGTGGCAGTTAACATATTACCATATAAATTATAATGGGTAAAAAATGTTATAGAGAGTTTACAAGATGATGCTTTAAGTGTGAAAAAAAGTAAAGAAGTTATAAATGCACCAAATGTTAAATCTGATTTAAAATTTATTTTTGAAAATTTTGGATATCTTCCGAATTTGATTGAACAGTTATAAAAACAAAATGTCCCCCTAGTGCCTTCATTTCATGTATTTTAAATCACTATAAACAAGCTTAAATCTGTTCCTAATGAAATTGGTGACAAATTAAAATTGTATGTACAAAAAATCTTGGAAAAAAATCCAGGATTTTTAGAAATAAAACATATTTTTGAGGCACTACAAAATAAAAGAACTGACTTGTAAAATCATTTTCGATTTACTTCGGTTACAAGCCGTGATGTCGGAAGGACCTTTTTTAGACTTAGACATATTTTAAATTATAAAAGAACCAATTTTACCAAAACCAACTTTGAAAAGACGTAAGTTAAATCATGTAATGCAAATAAATTGTAAAACACTCCTGTTATGTTTTTATTTCACATTTTTTTAAATTTATTTATACTTAATATTTCCTTAATACGCACGCCAATGAATTTACCAGACATAAAAAATGTATAGGGAACAAGCTCGTTCCGAAATCCGGGCCCTAGTATCACCGTCTTCTGATAAACCGTTCGGCAGTCGATTTAACTCTGACCGTAAAGCTTTTTATTGCTTTTTATAGTAACGTAAAAAAGAATTAAAATGTCTGAAACTAGCTGGAAGAATTATTTTAATACGGGATTCAAGAAAATATCAAAATGGATGACTCCAGCGCCCTTAGGACACTTCAAAATGGTCGTCGAAATGAAGAAAAACGCTAATTTGTCCAAATAAATTATTGAGCAAAATTAAATAACTCTTACTTTCCAGAATTATATAAACTAAACACATATTTTTATAGCCCGTAAAAGTATTTAATTAAGCTGGTAAGCCCTTGAGGACTTCCTTAGACAAAAATAAACACTGATTACATAGTTATTATGCTTTAAATTATTATATTTGTAAAAAGGAAAATTTGAACAAATTTAATTGGTTTCCTTTTTATTTTTTAGATGGTACTAATGAATACGTTAGAGGTATAAATGAGGACAAAGTAGAAAACTTTTATTTAAAAGGATTGCAATGCGTTACGGTTCTGATTGGAGTCTATGATGATAAAGGTCAACCTATTATGGGCGTAATAAACCAACCATTTTGTAAGAAGACGAATGAAGAAGAGTAAGAATTTTGAAAAGTTGTATGCATAAAAATGCTTTAAATAGGAGGCTTTATATTTTTTGATATTTATTGCTAGTAATACAATATTTCTATGGAATAAAATACGGTAAAAATACAATGTACATTTAAGCGAAAAATGTTTAAAAATAATTATAAATAAGAAACACACTTTTTTTGGAAAAAGCCAATTTTTTTGTTATAATTTATCTTGAATAACTTGTTTTTAATATTTAACTTTTTAATTAAAAAATAATAGACATATCAGTTTTAAGTATTTTGTCCTTTAACAATCTTTTTTCAAAATATTGATAACTCTTAAATTAAAAATAACATAAATTTTATTATTATGGAATACATAATCTTACTTTTACTTTTTAGCTATCAATGTCACTGGGGTGTGTGCTTTAAAAACCAGGACACTGAGATAAAATTATCATCCATAACTGCAGCTGAAGAATTGGAGACCAACATAGTTTGTGTTGGTAGTGGGGAAGATAACACAGTTACTAAAAATTTAGAGGAAGCAGGGTTCAGATTGGTGGTTTCACGAGGTGCAGGGTACAAATTATTAACTCTATGTCTAGGTGAGTAAATAGTATATTACATACCCAGACGCTTTAAATTTGAATAGTAATTTGTTTTAATTTCGGAATTCCAAAAAAAAATGTTATCAGATGAGGAATTCAAGTTTGCTGCTACTCCACCAGAAATTCGAGAATATTATTATTATTATTATTAGAATGCGTATGTTTGTGTGTCACTATACCATTTTGAAATATCAATATTTAATAAAATTAAAAAAAAATACTTTCCAACCGGGTGGAAAGTAGAAGTAAAAAACGTCAACTTTCCACCTTTCAAAGATAGGTAAAATGTCATTATTACAAGCATGGTAGTAAATAAAAAATATTTTTTTAGTAAGTAAAAGGTACCGTAATGTTTTTATCGTAAAACAAAAATATATTTTTTATTACTACCACTAGATGTTGCCATTGACTCCTGAATCTCAGCATAACCAAATGCAATTGTATAGAAACAGACGTCTGTGAGATCATAAATGAAACCAGGTAAAGTAAAGTCGTTTTATATGGAGGGACATGTTCTTTAAATCGAGGGTGTAATGATTTGAAGATATTTAAAAATAAGTCTAAGCCCGTGTCCTTTCATACACTTAGACAAGAAAAAAAACCTTTTTTAAGAAGACAATCTCAGACCACATAACTGTTTAGCATGGCCCCTAGGATAGCAAATTGTAAAACTTACAGCAGTCTCCTTAGTCTCCAGCAGTACCTTAATATAAGTCAAAGTTGGGATGAAAAAAGTTACACCAAGAAAATATAGACCACCTCATCAGATAAAAAAGGAATTTTCAATAATGAGCGGTATTTCACAATCGGTAATTTTCCACTGTGACTGGTAGATCACAACCACAACCTGGTTTGAATCTGACGCATCAGGTTTGCGTAGTCCAGTGGGTTTTCTTGTTTTTTTAATTTATAAAAAATATTTTTTTAATTTTAAAACGTCTTACTTATTTACATCCTTTTAGGCATTAAAATATAATATAGTTTTTTGTTATAGGTACTAGTAATATGCTTTTTATAGAATAGGATATAAAACTTGAGTTAACAATGTTTTTTAAAAAAATATATATATATATATATATATATATATATATATATATATATATATATATATATATATATATAGTTGATTTTGCATTAAGACAATCATTAGATTATGACTTTGTTTTAACTAGTTAATTTTTAATATACCGTGTGTTTTCCATCAGCAAAATAGTAAATTGCAAAAAGTATTATTAAAAACCACAACTTTTTTATTATAGTATTTTGAAAATCATTATAGCATTTTACAGTGTGATTAAGAAGTAACATTTTAACTCAACTTTTCCTCTTTATTTGGGTTTTGAAATGGGACAAGTATGGTATATTGATAATATTTGTATTTTTTATGTGTTGAAAAAAAACCTTTGTTGTAGGATTAGCCGATGCATATGTACTGTCTAAACCAACAACCTTCCTTTGGGACACATGTGCACCTCAAGCTATATTAAGAGCGCTTGGTGGTAATATCGTCGAAATGGATAGTATAACTAGGAAGAAAAAAATTAATATTAGATATAATATTGGAAATGATAACTCCAAGGCTAACAAACATGGTATTATTGCTTATAGGAACGAAACGATTTTGGAAAAGTTAATGGATTTGCCATGGGCAACACAAAAAACTCCCCCATCCTAATTATCTCTAAACGTGCCAAATACATAAGTTTTTAAATTTTGTTATTACAGTTAAATAAAAATAGCTGAATGGTTTAAGCCTAATAATATTAAAGAGTGCCAACAAAAGTAAAATAGTTTAATAAAACCATTTTTTTCTAAATACATTAAAAGCGGTTTTTAATGATACTTGGCAGGCCAAAAGGGTTTATTCATGAATCTACTGTATGTGTGTTCATCTACATTTCTTGACTTATCCGGTAATAGATTTAGTTCCATATTTTGCGCCAGATCTCCTACCGCAAGAGGTGGTTTTAATAGTAGTTTACATTCTCACTTTGAATAAGATCTATCTTAAACAGTTACTTTTATTGAAAATGGCAATGAAATTAAATTAACCACAAACAATTTAACAAACGTCATCAGAGGCAAACTAATTAAATTATTTGGATATAAGTAAAAACTAATAAATAAATATAAAAAAGTCGGTTTTTTCCAAACTTGAAGAAAAAGTTATATGTTTCACACCGCAGAATAGCTGATTTAATGCCTTGCCTGGTTTCCTGAAATACCAGCAGCGGCACTGAATCTCGTGCGTTTCTGCCGTAAAACAAATAAGTATTTTCTTCAACCATCAAAAAATGCATTTGAGCTCTTTTAAATAACAATTTTGACTTGGTTGGAGAAAAAATAGCATATCATACCATGATACTATTACTCGAGAAGATAAACCCACGCGCATGAGATAAGCCTATCTCTCTCGCACGCCTGACGTCACTCGATGACAAATTTTCCCAGAAACAGGGAGTTTTAATGTAGAGTTCCAATTATGGTTTAGATGTTCGATGGACTAAGTGTATGGTTTATCTATTTTGTAAAGCCAAACCCAGATTTTGTAACTAAATTAATGTAATGAACTCGACAACATTTTTAAGAATTTTAATGGGGAGTCATTAAAGTTGACAAAAAATTATTTAAAATCGCAAATGGATTTAGCCCAATCTGTATTTTAAAATTCGAATGTTAAATAGACATATTAAAAAAAATCTAAAGTAAGAAAGAGAAAAATGACAAAAATTTTAAAATAGATTAATTAAATTTGGTTTCCTTGTGTAAGTTTGTTAATTTTGTAAGTAATAATATATTCTTAAAAAAAATAATCAGAATTGTTAAATATTACATTGTAATTTTCTTAACACCTCTACCCATAAGCAATATAAAAAATATAGACTATCCCTTATAGGTAGGTACTTAACGCATTAAACTCAATAAAAATTAAAAAAAATTGTCACAATACGCTCAGACGCTGTATAACAATCCTCCACTTTTGTTTTATTTTTTTTTTTTGCAACATAACAAAATATGTACTGATATTTCTCTGCAAAAGTATTCGTCTAAAATAACTAAATTTATTTAAATAATAACAATAAATAATTTTTTGCGCTATGAAGTGTTAATAATTTATTATTAATTAACAAGCCTTTAGACTTTTTATATTGCATATGTTTAAATTGAAATACTTTAAATAATTATAATCTTTTGTTGTTCGTTTTTTAAACCTTAAACAATGTCAAACGGGCATTTATATTATCTATTCTATACTTTATTTTTAAAGGCTTATTATCATAGGAAATATGTTACATACTATTATAATAATCATAGAATATCCCATACACCAATATATAATAATCATAAGTAATGTCCAAATACAAAAAACGTTTAAAAAGGCTTTGAAACACTGCTTTCCCAACCGACAAGCAGAATTTTTGTCATCGAGTGACGTCATGCGCAACGTCGTACGAAATTGAATCGCCAAGTAGGTTTATCTTCTCGAGTAATAGTATTATGATATCATACGGACTAAAAGTGCTTATTTTTACTCGCAATTTTGCGATGCACTTTAATCCTTATAAGATAATAAACTAATTTGTTTAATTTTTTGCAAGCATTAAATAAAAGAATAACATTGTTATTAAATACATTAAAATTTTAATGAAGTGTTACTGTTAAAAATATTACATTTGATCTTAATTTTTTTAGTTTAACAGTATTGATCTAATGTAATCATTTTTAACAGACAGGTAAAAGCAAATACTATTTTTTTTTTCATATAATTTAATAAATTTGTTTTGTTTTTATAGTATTAAAATCAATTTTGGACTGTTACCTATACTAAACTGACATTAAGGGTCAAATGTTGTTGGGCAAGTGTGAAAAAGCATATAATTGTAAAATTTTTTTAATCTATATTATTTTAAACTTTAAATTTAGGTTTATTCTATACCTGTAAAATATGTCCTAAAACATAAAAAATGGTTAATTTTACATAATATACTTAAACAATTTGATATTAAAATAAAAATAAATTGTATATATATTATATATGTAATTTTTATTTAAATTTCCACTTATTGATAATTTTGTAGTTAAAAATAGATAAATATTGTATACTGTAAATCCCCAGAAAACAGAAATGCTTCTGTTTACTAAGAAAAAGAAATTAGGAACCTCACAGCACCCGTTCTTTTCAATACTAAACTGAGCTTGTCAACAGAGGTCAAATACCGTGGTATTACCTTTGACAGTAAGCTAACATGGAATTCCCACTTGGAGAACAGAATAAAGAAAGCATATATTGCATTTGATCAATGCCGCAGAACCATAGGAAAGACTTGGGGATTCTCTCCAAAAGTAGCCCATTGGATCTACACAGCCATAATAAGACCCATGGTAACTTACGATTCCATAGTGTAGTGGTCCAAAACAGAACAGATCACGGCAAAACATAAGCTAGATCAAATTCAAAGAATAGCATTGTTAAACATCACAGGGACTACACCGACTGGAGCTGTGGAGGTGATATTGAATCTCACCCCCCTAGATATATTTGTAAGGGAAGCAGCTTTGATGACTCTAACCCGCCTCCGCATGGTCGGTCTAGACACTAATGTAGGCACTGGCTCAACTGGACGACGCCTGTGGAGGGATGCTACAGGGACTCAGTTGCAGCAAGGTTCGTTTTCAATAAACCCTACAGAATCAACATAAGAGGAACAATACCAATAAAAGGCGAGTCAAAAGGAACCATTAGCCTGTACACTGACGGCTCTAAGAACAAGGTGGGTACAGGCTGTGACATATACTCACCAACCATAAACCTAAAAATCGGATGGACAATGGGCGCCGAACCCAGCGTGCCTCAATCCGAACTGACAGCCATAACCATGGCGGCTTACGATATTAAAAGCCGCAACATTGCCAACCATACGATCTGTATTTATACAGACAGTAGGCAAGCATTACTTGCCCTTAAAAGACCACGCATTACTTCGGGAATTGTACTAGAATGTCATCAAGCCCTGACTAACATCTCTCTAAATAATGTGGTCAACCTAGCCTGGATCAAGGGACGGAACTACGAACTGCAACTTTGCAAAAATAATGCTGAGCTATCCAGACAAGTCAAAATTAGGGAGATTCCACATAAAGACGTCGTCAACTGTTTTAAATTAATAGGTTGGACGACGCAGTGATCTCCCGCCTACAAAAGGAAGCACAAAGCACCTACTGAGGTCTAGGTGCAGTGGTATATTACCACCCTCTGAACATTCAGATTAGATCAGATAAATATTTTAATACTACAATGTATTTTAGAAAGGTAATAAACAAACAAAAGCTGTAAAAAACATTAAAAAACTTTAAAGTTCCTTAATTTAATTTTAAGGTACGCTTTTTAAATAAAATAAGTAAATCTTACCAAAAAAGTATAGAAAACTTAGCAGTATTTTTATGATACGCAATATGACATATCTACTTTTGAATGATCCCTTAATAAACACCCATCCTTTTTTACTTGTCCTTATGTATGTTAGTTTTAAATAATATTAATAAAAATATATTTAAAAAAGGGTAAAAATCAATAACCTCACGATGAAAAAGAGCTTTCAACCAAGCATAAGAGATGGCAGCAACCTACCCATTTAGAATTGAATATATGCTTATCTAATAAGGGGTGGTAATTTAAATTACACACAAGAACATCTTACAATAGAAGATTTTAATAAAATATTTTACCGGGATAAGCAAATTTAATCAAAAACATTAAAGAAGTATAAACCATATATGTATAAGGACCAGATTTACAAATATGTAAATAAGAGACAGTTTATTGTTGGGGGACTTAGACTTGTTCAAGAGTCTAGATATATTGGGGATAAAGCAGACCAAAACTAATTACAATAAAATGAGAAGTTTGGGGCCTGATTGGATAGATTATAAAGAGATGCATAAAAGTTGCACTTTGTGTTGCTCTAAGCTGATTAAGGAAAATTATATCAGCTTATTCTCGAAGTAAAACCGCGATAAGTTTCCTGCAGCTTGTTAGTGGGCAAAAGAAAAAAGCTTTTTATAAATGTATGTTTATAAATAAGGCAAAAGGCTCTTATTTCGATAAAATCAAAAATACTTCGGGTTGTTGGTAATGCCATTTTCCGGAAAATTTTTTTGAAGCTATTGTGGCTATAAAAATAATGTGTCAATTAACCCCAATTCTGCACAAATAAAACGCCTACAAGGTTAAATTATTCTTTGTTCTGCATAACTTGGCCCGTCTAAAGTAAAGGATAAGTATTGGCTTTTATTAGCAAACAGGAAACATGGGGCCTTCTTTAAGGCATTAAACTGGCAGGGCTGTATTTAGGCGGTGGCGAGATTGGCGCCGGGGGCGCAAAATCGGCTATGATTTTTTTTATTGTCAATACTGTAGTCATATTATTTATTTTTTATTAACAAAATGAGTCAAATAAATAAATTACAACAGAACAAATTTATTACAAATTTTTACTCATAGATACTTAATTTAACTTTTTTTAATATATTAGGACTAAAAAAATGTATGAATTATTAATAAAATATCAATTTATTTTGATACCTACAGCAATAATATAACTTTTATTTTTTTTTTAAATTAGGGACAGCACTAGTTTTTTTTTGTTGCATATTATTTAATTTATATAAGTATGGATGTTACGTTTTAGTAGGTCTGCAATGCACAGTATTTTTATAACTACAATTTTATTGTTAAAAAAGTTTAATTATCCGCAAACATGAATGTATAGTTAATTTACAAACAGTTGTTTTATGTAATAGATATATTTGTTTAAATAGTAGGCTAATATTTTCATATTAAAAAAAATATAGAATTTGACACAAACTCCACCACAAAATTAGTATTTTGTGGTGGAATAATCTCGGTTCAAAAAATTTAAACCTACAACTTTCCACTTTTTTTGTAAAATTGCCGGGGAATAACATCGAGAATTCTCGTATTCTCGTTTCGTATACCTCCCAAATACGGCCCTGTAAACTGGATAAGGTTTTTGATGCCCCAGTTTAAAATAATTAAAGGAGCTGTACAAGAAATATCTGCATTACCTTGTGTTTTGTTTTCTTTATCAGCATTCGGGACTGGCTTGTAAAAAAGAATAGCTTATTGAGGGGTACTGACTAACCATGACTTTCACAATTTGCTAAAATCAAAAATGTCAGCCACCCAGCAAATGTATTCTCTAAAAATTATATTTTCTGTTATATAAGGCCCTTAAAAGATTCTGTGCGACGAACTTTTTTTGATAAACTTGATATGATTTATTTTTTAATTTAAACTCTCGAAAGTATTCAAGTGCCAGTGAATTACAGTTGGTCAGGATTTCTTATAAAATAACATTTACATGAAATTTGGTTTAGTTTTGGAAATATGTATGCCTATGGTTTTTTTTTTTTTGGTTTTCATACTCTCAAAAAATACATAAACATTTTTTCGTAAAAATTGTTTTTTTAATCCAACTTTATTTTTTTTATGTCTTTTTTTAACTCAGAAAAACATGGTAACCTATAAACTGGGCAGTCTGTTATTTTATTTTTTTTTTTAATTTAAAGCTAATGATGCACATTACTTAAACTCTATTGGAGCCAAATTTAATTTGATTTAGACTTCGCCATCTTTTGTTATTGTGCATTTTGAATAAATCTCAGACAGACATTAAAATCACGAAAACATAAAAAAAGTAAATCCGTACTTACATATAAATTTTAAAAAAAATTAAAGCCACACTTACCTTACCTTTATAATTTTAAGAAACGAAAAAGTAAAAATAACTGTAGTAACTTTT